>JANHFX010137242.1:0-14701 GCA_027560015.1 Chloroceryle amazona
GAGTGACCCAGTGCATCATCACTGGCCACCCTCAGGCTAACAAGTTGAGAGCACTTAGTAGAGCTCCATCCCTCAACTCCTGGTGCGCTGCCCCTCTGTTTGCCACAGGCAAGGGCAAAACTATTGACCCCTTCCCCCTTCAGATCTAGTTTAAAGCCCTCTCAATGAGCTCTGCCAACTCCTGCCCCAGAATCCCTTTCCCCCCTCTGGGACAAGTGCATCTCTTTTAGGTGCTCGCAGCTCCAATGTTTCGTATACTGTGCCATGTTCATAAAATCCAAAGTCCTGTCTGTGACACCAGTCCCAGAGCCACAAATTGACCTGTTGGCTCTTCCTATATATTCCCTCATCCATAGCAGATGTCAGAGGGATGGTAAAGACAACTTGAGCTCCTGATCCCTTTACCAGCTGTCCCAAGTCCCTGAAATCTCTTTTAATTGATCATGAACCTCTCATTGTTACATTGTCACTTCCCACCTGAAAAAACAGAAGCGGGTAGTAGTCTGAGGGGCTCACAAGGGTGGGAAGTTTACCTACAACATCCTTTACACAGGCATCAGGGAGACAGCAGACCTCTCTGTGAAGTGGGTTCGGTCTACATATTGGACCCTCCACTCCCCTCAGTAGGGAGTCACCTACCACAACGACCCTTTGATTTTGCTTACTAGGGTCAGTTTTGATGGCTGGCCAGAGGAGAGTTGATCTTGGTGGCTCTAGTAGTTTTTGTGAGCCCTCATCCTTGCTCTGAGCAGTTCCTCCTGCAGAGCGATGTACCTGTTTTGCAAGGGCACTGTAAGTGTTGTGCTCATTGAAGGAACATGCTTGCTCTTTTTGTTCCATTTGTTTCGTTTGGCACAGGCCCGCTCCCACTGACCCTGCTCAGGCGGGTTACAACAGGAATGCTGAGGGGCTTGCTAATGAGAGGCTACGGAATCCTCTGCTCCGCTAGGATTTACCTATCTCATTGAAGAATACTCAGCTCCACTAAGAGTTATCTGCTATTCCTTTTTGTAGAAATAGTCAATTTCCTTCTCACTCTCTCTCCCTGATATTTCTCAGTCTGCTCACCTCTTCCCTGAGCTCCATCACTTTGTCCTGGAGCTGTGCCACCCAGCTGAGCAGTCATTAATCTGCTCACACCGCACGCAGCCATAGCTCGCACTGCTGCTGGTCGCCAGTGAAAGGCTGTGGCCTTCCTCACGGCCTGTGGCCTGGATACCAACATCCATCTGGGTGGGTGCTGGGAGCACAGTCTTCTGCCTTCCAGTAACCACCATCACTCCTTGAGTGAGACACTCGATTCCCGTCCAACGAGCTGTTAACAGCCGCAATAGCCCCCTCGTGAAGCAGGAACAAAAAGTCACTCACCTCGTACCCTGTGGGCACCGACTGCCCGCGGCCCCCCTGAGGCCAACGACAGCCCCAGAAACCCGCGGGCTCCGCCCCGGCTCTCCCCGAGCCCGCCTGCACCTGCGCCGGCACCGCCCCCAGCAGCTGCCGATCACATCCCGCCTGGGAAAAAGCTTCGGAAAAGCCCCAGGAAAGAGTTTTTCTTCAGCGTTTTTTTCTGCAGCACCTCTCCGCAGTACAGTCTTACCTGCTCCGAAGTGAGCCACCGCAGAACTGAGAACTTTTTCTCTTATCCCTGAGAAAAACATAGTGACCCCAGCCTCACTGCAACCTCCTGTCACATATTTGCAGAGTGTGAGTAGGATCTCCCCTGAGCCTCATTTTCTCCAGACTAAAAAACTCCAGTACTCTCAGCCACTCCTCACAGGACTTATTCTCTAGATGCCTCACCAGGTGCATTGCTCTTCTCTGCACCTGCTCAAGCATCTCAGTGTCTTTCTTACAGTGAAGGGCCAAAAACTGAACACAGTACTCAAGGTGCAGCCTCACCAGTGCCAAGTACAAGAGGATAATCACTTCCCTAGTCCTGCTGGCCACACCACACTATTTCTGACACAAGCCAAGATGTTAATTGGCCTTCTTGGCAACCTGGGCACACTGCTGGCTCATATGCATCTGGATGTCAACCAACACCCCCAGCTCCTTTTCTGATGGGCAGCTTTCCAGACACTCTTCCCCAAGCCTATAGCTCTACGTGGGGTTGTTGCAGGACTTGGCATTTAACCTTTTTGAATCTCATGCAGCCGGCTTTAGCCCATGGATCCAGGCTGTCCAGATCCCTCTGCTGACCCCTCCTACCCTCAAGCAGATGAACACTCCCACCACTTGGTGTCATCTGCAGACACACTGCAGGTGCACTCTATCTCCTCGCCCGGATTATTGATAAAGATACTACAGAGAACTGGCCCCAGTTCTGAGCCCTGGAGGACACCACCTGTGACTGGCTGCCAGCTGGACTTGACTCCATTCAACACAGCTCTTTAGACTCATCCAGACAGACAGCTTTTTACCCAGCAAACTCTACCAGGTCATGAGCAGCCAATTTCTCCAGGAGAATGATGTCATGCCAAATTAACCTCAGCAACACTTGCAAAGTCTCATTATGCAAAATCACCCAGGAAGGTGGGGTAGTCAGACAGGAGCCTACTGCTCCAGGCAGGAGCTTCTCACTATTTCTTAATAACTGTGTTCAGCCAGGCAGAGAGAGGATGGGGAATCCTTTGTGTCATGTGTCCTCGCTGCTTCTTGGGCCTGTCCCAGGGAAGACAGGGTTCTATTCGAGAAGCTAATCTCTCTCTTGCACTCCCTGATACTCCTCAATCTACTCACCTCTTCTTAGCTCTGTCACTGAAGAGAGGAGCTCCTCTTCCTGGGTGTCCTTCCCATGGGTGTGCTCACTTCTGCTGTCTTATCCTGGCAAAAGAGTAGGGCACCAGTAGTACATGTCCTGTCAGAGCTGTCTCTGTTCAGCTGCATCAGTCGTGGTGGGTGCAGAGCTAAGAGAGACCACAGCTTTCTGTCAAGTGGACCCAATTGCTCCCTGGTTGACTGGCAGAACATCAGCATCCTTCCTGCACACCCGTCAGGTGTGTCCCTGTCCCTCTTGAATTGGGAGCCCATAACTGGGACACAATACTCCCGATGTGGTCTCACTAGTGCAGAGTAGATGGGGAGAAGAACCTCCCTCGACCTGCTGGCCACACTACTCTTTATGCCCCCAGGAGACCATTGGCCTTCCTGGTCACAAGGGCACATTGCTGTTCCATGGATAACTTATTGTCCACCAGGACTCCGAGGTCCTTCTCCATGGAGCTGCTTTACAGCAGGTCTACCCCTCACCTCTACCAGTCCATCGTGGTGTTCCTCCCCAGGTGCAGGACTCTGCACTTATCCTTGTTGAACTTCATTAAGTTCCCTTTTGCCCAGTTCTCCAGTGTATCCAGATCTCACTGGATGGCAGCATAGCCTTCCAGTATGTCAGCCACTGCTCCCAGTTTCATATCATCATCAAATTTACTGAGGGTACACCCTGTGCCTTCATCCAGGTCATTGATGAAGATGTTGAATAAGACTGGACCCAGAACAGACCCTTGGGGAACAACACTAGTTACAGGATGCCAGATGGACTCTGCACCACTGATCACAACCTTCTGAGAAGAAGGAAGAAACTGGAAAGAAGGAGAAGAGGGATAGATTATCATACCACCCACGTGTTCCAATGACATCCCTTTGGCTGGATTCTCGGTGGCAGAAGCTTCTGTCTCTCAGTCTGCATATCTGTCATTTATTGTCCATGTCTCCTCCTCTTCCAGGAGACAGTCAATTACTTCTTGGAACTGCTTTGCATTGCCTTGCCCCTGCATTACATCACTCCTGCAGCTGATGCACATACCCAGTACCATCCTTGAGGGGTCTTTTGGTGGTCTCCAAGAGAGACGAGGTTGTAAACTAATGACCCCGGGCACAGGCATCTGTCTAGTTTGAAAAATGGGGGGTTGTAGGCACCATTTCAAGTTTCCTTCTTTGGTGGTACTTTCCAAGGTGGATGACTGATTTTGTTCCTCTGTGGTTAACAATGTCGAGACAAAAAACTCCCCACAGTCTCTTTACAAGAAATGTTTTTCCCCTACAGGGGCAATGTTTGAGACAACTAATTAATGGTTTCATACATATAGATCTTCTGAAAGGTAGAAAAGACACATAAAAGCACAAATGCTGCGATCTCTACTCAGCCTACAATTGGGAAAAGCTGTGTCTTCGGTACAATTGCAGGGGGCAAGGTTTGTCTCTTGTAGGAGAAAAAATCAGCAGAAACATAAAGGGAAGATAGTAAAAGAGGAAGAAAATAAGTAGAAGGGAGGATAACTCAGGAAGACTTCAAAACAAAGGGGATTAAAATGCATACCTGCACATTCACACATTCATAGAAGTGCTACGGGTGCATTCTGGGGTGCATAAAGAAAAGTGTGGCCAGTAGGTCAAGCGAGGTTCTCCTCTCCCTCTACTCTGCCCCAGTGAGATCACACCTGGAGTATTTTGTCCCAGTTCTGGGCTTCCCAGTTCAAGAGGGATAGGGAAATACTGGAGAGAGTACAGCGGAGGCTACAAGGATGATGGACTGGAACATCTCTGTGGTGAGGAAAGGCTGAGAGCCGTGGGGCTGTTTAGCCTGGAGAAGAGAAGCCTGAGAGGGGAGCTGATGAATGTTTCCAAATATCTGCAGGGTGGGAGTCAAGTAGAAGGGGCCAGGCTCTTTTCAGTGATGCCCTGGGATAGGATGAGGGGCAATGGTCACAAACTGGAACCTGGGAAATTCCACCTCAACATGGGGAGGAAAAACTTATTGACTGTGAGAGTGACAGAGCCTGGAACAGGCTGCCCAGGGAGGCTGTGGAGTCTCCTTCTCTGGTAAATTTCCAATCCCCCCTGTGTGGCCTGCCCTGGGTGACCCTGCTCTGGCAGGGGGGTTGGACTCGATGATCTCCAAAGGTCCCTGCCATTCTCTGATTCTATAATATTTTTCAAGCCTTATTTTATTATTTTTTTTTTTTTTTTCCCAGTTAGAGCTGTACGACTACCACCAGCTTTTTTCTCAAACACACCTTATTGACATGATGACTTCCCACTGCTGTTCACCATTATCCCGACTAAAGTTTAGTTATGAATCCATTTCTCTAGGCAGCTCCCTAGTAATCATTTTCCCCTTGGGGAAGCCCTGCAAGTTCAGGGATCCCCATCTGAAGTTCTACAGTTGATTCCTTTGTATTTCACAAAATTGCTCACATTCTCACCTTCCCTACCTGCAAGTCTCTCAGTTACTCCTTCACCTTTGCAAAGCTTTCCACATTGGTCTGTAGCTCTTTTCTTTTTAACCTTTTCAGCTGCTATGCAGCCTAAATGTAAACCCAGACTTCAGGACATATTAATTCTTTAGTGACTACATCTACAGACACCTGTCATGACAGGAAGACTTGATGGTCTAATTTTAAACTTAGTTAGGCCCTCAGTTTCTCCTGATTTCAGAAATAGGTGTCCAGACAGCCATGGGATTTAGCAAAGTTCTCGAAATCCTGTGCTTTCTTTACAATTGCGATATCCTAAACAGCATCTCAGATATTTGAGTAGTTGACACCAGGTTTACTGCCCTGCGGAAAGCCATTTGCTGTCAACATGAGGGCAGACCCTACTTACATGGATAGTGACATCAAAACTATATGAAACAGTTTCTACAAACCAACTCTGTACCCAGAATACAAAGTATGACAAATGTGTTTCCCCAAAACTGGGTCCATCACCCAGTACACAACTGCCAATCACACGTACAAGGGGCAGGTATTTTCTTTATTGTCCTGAGAGCACAGTCATGGGTGCTGGGTCAAAATCAACACACCAGCATCCTAAACCACCATTTTTTTATACAGAGAGTTTTAATTATATTCATCTTTCTAGTATATATGCATTGTTATTCACCTATGTGATTGATTAAGTTATCTTTACGTGCTATGTAAATGACCACACATGTTCTGTACAATTCTTCAGCCATTCATTTCCTTGTTCTTTTGAGGAGATGGTATAATTAGGGTAGGTGATCCATGAGTTGGCGGTCATGATCTCCCCCTGCCAGAATTATCTTTCCCCCAGTTTCACTTAGATTTGGTAATCTTCAACAGTTCTTCATGGCTAGATGATTAAACAACTTAGCATTTTATGGCCTTTGCTTTAGACAGGGATATCATATTACTAATTATTACATCCTGCTACTGAGCATGTTACTAGGTACATAATTGCAAAATCCAAGCCAGACCTTTCTTATGCTGACTTCAACTAACTTAAAATATACAAACAGCCATATTTTCCAAACTTCTATTCAAATTGATATCAAATGCACCAAGGCCCTAGGTGTGTAAAAGAAAGAGCTGCTGCTAGGTCCTCAACCCCTACTTCTGAAACACCACCAACACCACTTTGACGCTGACTGGTTATTGTGAGTAAAGACGACCCATTATTGTATTTATGCAATATTGTCAACTTAACATCAGGAGAGGCACAAAAGAAGACCCCTGTGTCTATACACACTTCACAGAAGCAGAGACTGGAGAATTCTCATCTGGTGGAAGTAATGACCACTTTTATCAACCTAAACTAAGCCAATAGTTCCCCCTAAACTAGTGAACAAAAGACATCAAATCCTTCTGCTCTTACATCTTCCTTTGTTGAGTTGCATGAGAAAGTAGATATTTATTGGGGAAGGTTGTATTTGAATTAGTCTCTGGTGGCACTGATTGTCTTAAGTTTGGCTGACACTGTTTACCATAAGGTCAGTCAGTCTCAGAAAGAAGAATGAGTGATGGGCTGATGGCTGCATAAGACAAAAAATGAGGAATGGTTGCTTAAGAAAGTATAGAAGAATTCTCTAAGCTCCCTCAGACTTGCATTCTTGAGAACAGGCATTCTTTGGAAGAGTCAGTAAAGTCTCCAGACTGGTGCCCTGAGTTTTAACTATCCCATTATCATATCTCAATAATGTAAAAACCACACTTCCTAGATAGAAAAAGCCTCCTACCCAAGTAAGCCCCTTACCCTCTGAGCATGCATAGAACATTTAAAATACACTGTATCTTTAAATTAAGAGAAACTAGGAATAGTTCAATAGCTTTCAAGTAGGAGTGTGATACTGAAATAAGTAGGAGTTTTCATATGTTTGAATGGTATAAATATGTTACCTGGCTATAAACAGAGGTGCTAGCTTTGTCAATTCTCATCGTGCAGAAATGGAATAAAGCACATAGCTTGACTCTGTGTGTTTTGGCTCTTTGCTCATCAGGTAAAGAACTCAGATTTGGGACAACAGCACTGCTGTCTAAATATAAATAATGACAGTGTCAGGGGTCCTAAGTGAAAGAGAGCAATTAACATACATAGTCTGCATGTAATACATGAAACAACAACAAGAACAGAGCCCAGGAACAGAGGAGCATTTAACTATCCCTGATCAGTATCTTAGAGTATTCCATGTATGAGACAATTTGCAATCCATGTGCTCTCAAAAGAACAAGGAAATGAATGGCTGAAGAACTGGACAGACCGTGCATGGTCAATTACATAGCAAGCAAAGAAGGTAATCACACAGGTGAATAGCAATGCATATGTATTAGAAAGATGAATATAATTAAAACTCTGTGTATAAACCCCCAGTGTTTTAGGATGCTGGTGTGATGATTTTGACCTGGAACCTGTGACTGTTCTCTCATGACAAAAAACGAAAATACCTGCCCCTTGTACGTGTGATTGGCAATTGCATACTGGGTGATAGATCCAGTTTTGGGAAAATGTTATCTAAAAGTTCACTCTTCCTCTGTTCATTGCACATCTTTTACTTTCGTTTATTGGTTTCAGCAAGATACTCACTTGAAACACACCTCATTTCACAATTCCCAGCACAGTTACTTCCCACGACAGATTAACCTAAATCAAAGAAGGCATCACTCAAATGATTCTCCACATGAGGTTATTAGTTTGCTTGGAAAAATGTTCTCCACTTTACATGAGGGACATATTCAGTACCACTAAAAGGCAAGTGTTTGCTGTGTCTGGCATGATATAATCCAAAATACTTCAACTTTTTTCAACCTCAATACAGTATTTCAGGTATGAACACAGGTTCAAGCCTGAAGAGAGCTCACTTCTGAAGTCAGGATGTCCATGGATGACTCTTCTTTTTCCTTCCTTGCTCTGAACCATGCTCATTTAGGCTACATTCTCATAAATTAAATTTACACTTACTGGCTTTTTTGTAAGTTGACATTCAAGAAGAAAGTCCTTAATGCTCTTAAAAAAACCCATCTATTTTCTTTAGAAAGTGAAAGTATGACAAAAATTTTCATGGGTGGCATTAACTCAGGGAAATCCTTAAACTGTGAAGGAACAAAAATTTGTTAGAAGTATAAATAATTGTTTTTCTTTTTCTCCTCCTCAATACTATTACCTTAGGTACTGCATTAGGTATAGTCCATTACTGAACAGATTTTCCCTGAATGTAACATAATTTTGCTATTGTAATCTTTAATTTCAACTGTATTGTAACCTTTAATTACCAATGCTTTTTTTTTAATGCATTAAGAAACACTTGCCAGTATCAATTTAACGTTGTGGAAACAATTTTGTTGTTGTTGTCACCTGTTGTTCTTTAATTACTGCAGGGCACAGGGAGATTGGTGACTGCAGATGCCTGCAGATCTTTCAGGGAGCAAGCCAGCAGTCACCCTGTAATGAGTGGCTGACAGATATGTCAGCATGCCAGGAGTGACTTGCCAGGAAGCAGACCACTCCTAAAGACCTGCAGAGACAACAAAATTATGCCTTCATCCATTTAACGTTTCTTTTAACTCTCCCCAAGCCACTGCCACACTGTGTGATAGTCCTGCTTTACTCAGTCACTACAGTGCCTTTGCAAAGCTGTTGTACATCACTCTAGTCCTAGACAACTTTTCATGGCACCGCTATGAAAAGCAGAGGGAGAGAAATCATACCAAGGCTTGCTGGCCCAGAGAGGTTTACCTGGAAGCATACAGCCATGGGGGAAAACTGGTCCCCTTGTCTTGTATAAATACACAGATCAGTTTGGCCAACCTACCCAGAGCCTAGGTTTCCACAGAGCATTACAAAATTCACCATCCACTGTGTTTTCACTCTAGCGTTAACACCCTGTCAGGTGTTGAGAAAGAAATGATGTGAGATGACCTATCCTTATTCAGTATTCTTTCAATGCCACCTTGTATAGCCATTAGTGACTCAAGGTGGTGGAAGGTTAGGCCAAGCAGCTTTAAGGGACGTTTCCCCTAATGTACAGAATGAGGAAGTAAAATTATTTTTAATTCTTATGAAAAACATTTAAAATAATTCAATATACATATATATATTTTAAGTAACATGGGTAATTCTGAAAGCTGAAAAAAGGCTCCTGAGATACTTCTCTGCTCCAAATGATGGTAGTCCTGTTCAGTCTAGGTGAGATTGCACCAGCTGGCCCGGGGCTTGGAGTCAAAAACCAGTACAGATGTAGAAGAACAGAGGACAAGCCATATCTCTGCCTCCATCCACCTAGAAAGAATGGTGACACATGCCGTTCTTAAATGGCACTTGGAATGACTGTGCTTTTTTTTTTGTCCAGCCAACTGCTGGACTGACAGACAGACTCCACTACAGGAGGCATGTTAACCTTAGAGATAAGGACAGCAATGACCATAGCATCCTTATCGTTGTTAACAGGATATCACAGGAATGAGAAGAGGAGGAATGACCCCAGGGATGACATTGCTTAAGGGGATGTGAAGTCAGCAGTACTTATTAGCCACTTATAGTGGCTTATTTACCCAGCCACTGAGTGAATGTACACTAAACTTTTTCTAAAACACACATGTAAGCCAAAATGCCCCCTTCTCAATTGTAGCCCCTAAACCAATCAAGGGCAACAGATACACTGCAAGTTTATCTCCACCTCTGGTGTATAAATATTCTCTGTCCTGTCCCTACTTTGTTGGCATGAACCTGCAAGCATCTGATCCTGCACAGGATCATAATAAACATGTCATCTTATCTCTTCTGTGGATTGGACTTTGCATACCAGGTAAAGAATCCATTTCTGGGACAACACCATGAGCTTCTTCAAAGTGGTATTAAAAAAAAATAAATATAAATTGTCCTGCTGCCTTTGATAGATTTGCAAGGAAACCAGGGACATCTTATATTATCAGAGTGTAATGAACTACAACGGCTTAAAGGAACTTGGACCAATCAGAAAGACCATTCTCCTCACTAAGGAAACCATAGAACAAGTAAGTTATAAGATAACTACAAGAGGGGCTGATAGCCAACTTTCATCTAGAAAAGGAAAAAGGAACCCAGTTTCCTCAGAGGACAGCGATGGTTGACCACCAAGGGGTCCTGAGGCACAACCCAAAACCCCTCAGAGACTCTATTGACATGTGTAGTGACTATGTAAATATGATAAATAGTTCAAGGAAAAGAACCAATATGTATAATCATTCTAGGAAATTTAATACATACATATGTGATAGGGTAATATAAACTTTAGCTAGTGTGATAAACACCTTTGCCTTAGAGGAGATGGCAATGCATTGCTTAGATATGTGATGTTCACACATGGGGAAACAGGGGAACTGCCTCTCTGGTACTGCATTTTTCTTGCCTTGGAAGTGGTACTCTACCCACCCTTGGGAACTGGTCTATTCCTTGGGACATAACTGCCCTCTGTTTATCTAGGCCGGAGTCTACATAAAGGTCCTACTGCAGTACAGCCCTGTGTTTTCCTGTGTGTGATTTTACATCCTTCTGAACTCACAGCTTTGTACAAAAGAATATGCACCTATTATATTATAATGGTAGTTCTCACCAGTCTTAAAGATATGATTTGTGATTAATCTTGCATATTTTTTTATAAAATTTGCCACAGTATTCTCCAAATAAATGAGAATGTCTACATACCCCCCATCATGTAAGTTTTTCTGCACAACCACAGGTGCTAACTGAATGTGCCTTGAGGATGCTACTCTGCTCTTAGTGATGTAAAAAAATCATGCTCCTGGTGATGTTATGCATATACTTAATAGCTTTTAATAATATCTCATTAATCCCATTGTGCTCTTGCTCTTGGTGCTAATGTTCCAGAGATTAGGACTGATGCTGTTGGTCTTTTAATTTTTTAGTCAAAAGCCTCCAGTCATCAACATCTTCTCACACCTGCTTGCAGAATTTACCACAGTGTTTCCTGACTTTCTATGCTTGCACTTGAGAAGTGCTTGTTAGTGGAGAAAGAATTGACATTGTTCATGCATACAAAAGTTCTATTGTACAAAAACTTAATCAAACTAACTGGAATTACCTCCATGTAGCAAAACATAAAACCATAATGAAATTATCGGACATAACAGAAACGCTTCAGTCTGATTTTCTACCCCTTAAAACAAGCTTTCATCAAAACATGAAAAGGGTTATGGCATTTAAAAATATTAATGATGTTTTTTAATGATTTTTCATGAAAATAATTAACATCATAAACATTTCTTTTCAACTTGAGTTTGGATTTTTAAAATGAAGAAATGGACACAGGAAGCAGGTTCTGTCTATATCTTGATTTAAGGTCCTGCGTGTGTTTGGATAGTAGGAGGTGAGCAAGGTGACTCTTTCCTCAATCAGTCTGCTGCACAGAAATTTTGGAGGGTGGAAATTATCCAGCCCCAGCATAGAATCAAAGAATCATAGAATGTATTGGGTTGGAAGGGACCTCTAAAGGTCACCTAGCCCAACCCCCCTGCAATAAACAGGGACATCTCTAACTAGGTCAGGCTGCTCAGAGCCTCATCAAGCCTGGTCTTGAATGTGTCCAGGGATGGGTCCTCCACCACCTCTCTGGGCAACCTATTCCAGTGATCTATCAGCCTCATATTAAATGTTTTTTTCCTACTGTCTAACCTAAATCTTCCCTTTTCTAGTTTAAAGCCATTACCTCTTGTCTTATCATTACAAACCCTTGCGAATAAAACCTCCCCTGCTTTCTTATAGGCCCCTTTCAGGTACTGGAAGGTCACTATAAGGTCCCCCCGAAGCCTCCTGTTCTCCAGGCTGAAGAACCCCAGCTCTCTCAGCCTGTCTCCAGAGGAGAGGTGCTCCAGCCCTCTCATTATTTTTGTGACCCTCCACTGGACATGCTCCAAGAGGTCCAATTCCTTCCTGTGCTGAGGGCTCCAGAGCTGGACACAGTACTCCAGGTGACGTCTCACCAGGGCAGAGTAGAGCGGCAGGATCACCTCTCTCCATCTGCTTCTTTTGATGCAGCCCAGGATTTGACTGGCCTTCTAGGCTGTGATTGCACATTGGTAATATGCATGATTCTATGATTACAGCCACGATAGACCCAGTGTGGCCCCTATAGCCCCAGTACTATAGCATGTACACACAGAACAGAGATTTCTTAGTTTTAGAAGACATACTCCTAAGAAAACTCAGCACATGCACCACAGTCCCTAGGACAAAGCAGGACAGTTTCTGGAGTGTCTGTTCCTTACCAATCTGGGCAAGACTGGGCCTGGCACAAGATTTTTATAAGCACAGTCATATACCCCAAAAGTCTTTCTTCCATATTCTTCTTTCTACCAGTGGCAAAAAGCAGGTCCAAGGAGGAATGTAAGAACAGTAAAAGCACAGAGATAAATCCCCACAGTTTTTTCTGAGGCTCCAACCATGTGTGGCATCAGGTCTTGGTGAGCATGGAGCAGTATCCTGGTGTTTGACCTGGGACCCCACGTCTCCCGTGCTCTGAATGACTGGAACAAGAAGCTGGTGAGACCAGTGCTCAGAGGAGGTAATGGAGGAAGAACAAATGGTACTGAAAATGGCTAGGGACATGGACTGGTATGAGAAGATATGCCAGGGACTGAGTACTACCTGAGAGGAAGAGTGTTGGGACAGAGAAGGCAAAGTTCAAATTGAACCTCTCCATCCTGTTTCCTTCTCCTTGTCATTGTCAACCACCCACATGGATTTAAGCCTCTATACCTAAGCCACTAAATATAGATTTGTGTACATAAAGGCCTTACATGATGACTTTCTGCATATAGCATGTTGTGAATGAGGTTCCTTTTGCTATTGGATAACTGATTCCAGTTGCAAACTAATTTTACTTTTCAATTCCCTTATTAGTTCAACAAATGAATTGAAGACTACTGTGAAAGACAGCTTTCACTCCAATGCTCCTAATCCATAAGTCAAAGAGTAAACTAATTCCCGTCATTAGTACATCTACAAATTTAACACTGCTCTTGGTAACAAGTTTCATTGAATTGTGCAGGTAACAGCCTGACACCAGTAATCATTTAATATATAATTGAATAAAACTTATAGATGAAGCTCAAAGGGATGACAAAAAAAAAAGTTATTGATGATCTTATGGAATAAAAGGAATTTGTAAGCACTGCTGGAGAATAAATGGATTTGTAGTTCTGATAATAAAAAAAAAAAGATTGTGTAATACAAAGGGCAGTTCAGAAATAGGCCCAAAATTTACAAAATAACATGAGGGCTTTTCTTTTTGCTTTTGTTTTTTAATATATATATGAATTGTGGTCCTTCATGTAAGTAACATGATATTAAAATAAAAAATGAAATAGCAGCATCAGCTCTAGTCATACCTTTCTTTCTATTGACAGAGAACAAGCAGGAGATGGGGAATGAATTCAGATGTCTTAAATGGGAAAAGAAGAAAAACTTTCCTCAAACAGCATAATAATGCAAAATTAATTCACCAAAACCAACGTAAATGCAGTGAATTTCAAGCATATGCATTAAGTTCACCACTGCTCAGAAAGCATTTAAGCCTCATAGCATCAGTACATACTGAACTAAGACTAATTTTAGGACCTATACTGAAGTCAGGCTTGGTAAGTCCTGTTTCCTTGACAGTTCAAAGGAACAGCTCATATCTTTCTTTTCTTTTAAGACTCTGTTAGGCCAAACATCTTCAGCTATGCATCTGCAGTTCACATGGTCTCTTAGGGGAAAGTGAAGCTGGCTGGGCAAAGATAAATGCTAGATAAATAAATATATAGACTGTAAGGGTCTACTTTTTGTTATTAATGCATGGATACAGGTGTGAAGATCTTGAAGGCATGTGTTGTATGAATCTAAGTGACCACTCCCCTTTGATACATGCAAAAATTGATACCCTGCACCAGTTGGCACAATTGAAAGAAGAACATGCGTGGAATCCATTTGGAGACTGGCAGTCGGGCTGGCCATGGTTACAAAAACTGACACTGGGTTTTATCTTGATATGTTTGATTATGGGGTGTATATTATGTTTTGTGCCATGCTTATTATCCTGTATGCAGTGCATTGTGCAATGAGCATTAGTTAGATTTAGTGTTAGAGCAGTTAAGTATCACCCTTTGGTGACCATAGATCATGCAGTGGAATGCAAGCGTGGTTCGATATTGCTTAGATCAATGGTTGCCAATAGGGTGATTCATGCAGGCCTGCTGTGGGAACTCACAGGATGGGTACAGAGCTGCCAAGGAAAGTTTCTATTCTTCTTATCAGAGGAGAGCTGCGAGAGCTGTGAGAGCTGCCAAGGGAGTTTCTGCTCCTCTATCCTGTCTTCTTATCAGAGGAGAGCTGGCAAGACCACACTGTCCTCAAACAGGACAGTAGAGTTCATTGCCAAGGGTGAGGCAGCTGAAGATGAGGAAGGCCTAGTGGGGTGGGGGGGTGCACGACC
>JANHFX010137470.1:0-14680 GCA_027560015.1 Chloroceryle amazona
CGCCAGTGGGACGTCCAGACAAAACACCCCCACCTCCTTCCCCAGCAGCGGTCGGCGGGGCTCATGTACTTTCTCCTTTGCGGTCAGGCGCGCCGCAGGCAGCTCAGGAAGCGGAAAGGGCAGCGAAGGCCCCCTCGGGCGCCGGCTGACGTGTCGGCGGGAGCATCATGTGAGTGAGCGGCTTCGCGGCCCCCCCCTTCCCTTCCCTTCCCCTTCTCCCCCAGCCCTAACCCGCTGTTCTCCCCAGGTCGAAGGTCACCTTTAAAGTGACGCTCACCTCGGACCCGCGGCTGCCCTACAAAGTGTGAGTGGTGTGACGGGCCGGGGACCGGACGGGTTTTTGCGGTGTTGCTTCCTGGGGTGATGGAGGCTGCGAGTACTGGCGGCAGCGCAAGCGCGGGCGCTTCTGAGTTGTGTGGCTTTTAATGGTCACCCTTACAGGAGGGAAAAGGCATTTTACTCATCCGCGTGAAAGGAGAGGCGATTTTGTGATGTTAATTCACCTCTCGGGGCTTTTCGACTTTTTTTTTTTTTTTTTATTTTTTCCCTGCGGCCATGTGTGCCTTTATAGGCTTTGATCTAGGCCTTTAAGAGTACACACACTCATTTGGCAAGTGTATTGCCATCGGTAAAAACAAATAGTAGTTTAGTAGTAAATGAAGGCACTTTCCAGTTTGTTTTAGAAGTTGTGTATTCACTTATCTTGTGCTTCAGGTTAAGCGTGCCTGAAAATGCACCCTTCACAGCTGTCTTGAAGTTTGCCTCAGAAGAAGTAAGTAGAAAGTGGTCATCATCGGGGTTTACCTTTCTGAACATCTCTGAATGGAAAAGTTCTTTCATTGTAAAATAAAATGGCTAATTCAGCACCAAGAATGTTCTTGTTAGATATTCATGGACGTAGGCTTTACTGGTATCAGTGTGGGCCTGCCAAAACTTTCAGAATCCTAAACTTAGTTGTTGCACAATTTATGTATCAACAGGAGGTATTGACACATTTCCTGCTCTTCTTTGTAATTAAATTAAACCATTTTGTATGAGTAACATAAAAATGTAGTGGTGAACATAATTAAAAGATGCTGCCATTGAATATTATTTTTAATTACTTATGCAGAATAACCAGAGAATTCTTTAGAATTAGTCAGGAGATTCTTAAACTCTTCTCACATTCTGTTCCCATAATCTCTGATTTTGGATAACATACAATATTTGACTATAGGAGGTACTGTTAATGTGACACCACTGTGTGACAGAAGTTCTTAGTAGAAACACAGCTTGTGGGGGCAGGGTGTTTGGACTATTTGTTTCTTGTAACTTTGCTTGAACAGAACAATATACAGAATAATAAATGCTGTTAAAGATACTTACAGATTTAATTGTTTTTTTTTTTTTTTTCCCAGTTATTTTCAATCTGAACTAATGCAGCTGTACCCATACAACTTAGCCTTAGACTAAAAAGCCTAATAGACTAGTACAAGGGACCAGGAAAGGTTGGACTGGGACTGAGTAGTTGTAGACACCAAGAAAGAAGAGCCACTTCTGGTGGGAGGGTTGCCATCAAACCTGTTAGCTTTACCTACTTGTGGAACCACAACATTAGTTGGTGATGGGGTGATCTGTGAAAGGGGTTTAGAGAAGAATTCATTATTAAAGATTCACATTTAGTAACCCATTACTGTAGCTGATGTATTTTGAGCATCGATGGGAGTTTTGCTGTTGACCTCAGACTGCTCTGAATCAGCCCTGAAGCTTTTTGCATTTCTGTGTGACCAGGCAGAACTAAACGCTTTGTAAACGGAGAGCAGAGAAGACTGTTGGACTCTTCCCGAGGAATGAAGCTCCTTTGATCTTTGGGGAACTGCCACTAAAAAGAATGAGAGATAATTTTTGTCTTTTATATAAATGTTTTTCTGTTCCTTGAAGTACATAGCTTAACTTTACCTTAGGCTCTGTGTTCTGATTCAGATACCAGTTTCACATTACCTTCACATTAGAAGTCTGAGGAGGGAGCCAGATCTGATGCAGTGCTCTTACTGCTTCGTTTTGTCAGCAAATCCTGGAGTGAACTCTTCTCTTGGAGCACTGCAGCTGGAGATCTCCCAGTAGAACCGGAGAGAAAACAAGGAAATTGGTCAATTAACCAAGATTATCTCAAGCTAATTCTTGTTTCATTCCTGTTAAAATATAGCGGGTATACTTAGAAGTATTTCTTTATTTAGTATAACAAGAGCTAATATTTTTTAATTTTGCAGATGCTGAACTTTCACATTTTATCCAATGAGTGATAATAATTGGATATAATGAGTTGTTTAGTATTGCAAATTTCACATTCAGTATTGAGATGTCTGTCTAATCAACCGACTTTAAACCTTTAGTTTGCTGTATCTATAAACCTGAGGGGAATCTTTCCTCTTTTTTTTTTTTTTTACTTTTTTTGTACCTGAACCAGATAAAATTAGAATTGCTTTGAACATTCCCCATATATTTTCTACTTTGTGTCTCCTATGTTATTTTTTTCCTACCCTAATTCCTTTAGTTCAAAGTTCCTCTGGCAACAAGTGCCATTATAACAAATGGTAAGAATAGAGTTTATACATATTTTTAAATATTTTTTATATTGTAGTTTCAGTGAAGGGCTATTGATAAAAGCGAAAGTGCCTTTTCTTTCGCAACCTTTACAGACTGCAAACTGAACTTAATAATACTAGTGCTTTAATACCTTCATCTCATGCATATTATTAATTGGGTTTTATTCAAATATATCACTGAAGTTTTCTTGTTAACTGCTGTGATGAGACTATTTTTAGTTCTAGGAAATGGTTGGAATAGCTGCATGAAAACCTAATGTAATAATTATATCTTTTCGTATATGGTATTTTTTGAGTTGCAAAGTTACTTTAGGAAATTGTAATATGTCTGTTTCATCTCTTTCCCCCCCTGCGTGTCCCCCTTTTTTTTTTTTTTTTTTTTTTTTTTCTCCTTCTAGATGGTATAGGAATAAGCCCTGCACAAACAGCAGGTAAGTTATTTTTTATGAAGCCCAATATTAAAACCTCATTGTTTTTCTTTTTAACTAATGCATAGTACTCAGGGTTGATGTTTATTTTAAGTTTTCATTTCTTAAATGGGAGAAGCATTAACCAGTAGCTGGAAACTACAGTCAGTATAGTGTTTAAAAGCTTAAATCTACATGACTGTTATTCATCACTTGTTTATTTAGGTCTGTGAAAAAATGAAGCACTTCCCATCTTCAGAGCTGAGCTATTTAGTGTGCTGTTCTAAAGAGCACTGTTGTATTACATGCTACTGAAATAACAAGTCAAGTAGTAGCTATAATTTTTATTCACCGTACCTAGTTCAGTAGTATTTGTTATTTTAACAGCACTTCTCATGAGATATGTTCAAAAAATAATGCTCAGTTTTACAAAAGGATCACTTAGGTGCTTTGGAAAGCCTGTTTTCAAGAAGAGGGGATCTTCTTTCTGGTAGCCATCTTGTTCTCACCAAGGGATTCCCTGTGAGAATTTCAGCTGTGGGAGCTTTCTATGAGACAAGGTGGAGTGTAGTATCTTATTAGGAAAGAAATGTTCATAACTCTCTACTAGAAATGGTAGAAGTGGCTTTGGTGCTTGTGGAACGAAGTCATCCAGTGAAAATGATCAATCTAATTTGCTTGCAAACATGAACAGTTGATGGAGACTTGCTGCTTCTCTGTTTTTTGAATTAAATCTTTGCTAGGTCTCATTTATTTGTGCTCTCTGTCTGCAAATTGTTACTGAAATTAAAACACTGGGGTTTTTTTGTTTTGTTTGTGTGTGTATGTGTGTTTTTGTTGTTGTTGTTTTGTTTTGGTTTTTTTTTGAACTAAGGAGAGAATAAGAAAGCAAGGCATTATCAACATACTTAACTATGTAAGATAAATAATATGAAGTAAATCCTTGCAGAGTACTTAGTAATAACATGCTTAGAAGAGCAGTTGCTTGACATTAGTTTGGAAAATGTCTTGGAGTTGTAAGAAGAACCTTTTAAGTATAGTGACCCATTTCTGAGGTCAGTGATTGCATCAACAACATTTGAAAATGAAGGTCAAGTGAGCATTTGGCTTTCTGCACCACTGGAGGTTTCTCTCCTTCTTGGGCTTGCTTTGGGACACCTGGATTATGGTTTGACAGGTGTACTGCCTCAGGCAGGGTCCTTAGCTGATGCGTCCTCATCATGATCCCATGGCCAAGTGGCTTAAAAACAGATGATAAAACTAATAATTTAATTTAGCTATTAAATCATTATCCACATGTAAAGCCACATTTTTCACATGAACGCTCAAGAATACTGAAGAAAAACAGATGAAGTTAGTTGCTTAAGTTATAGTGTATTTATGCTATTTATATTCCTTACAAGTATGCTTTCATTTTGTATATTGTAGTTCAAATTCATTATAGCTTAATTCTGCAAAGTAAATGTATTTAGGATGTCTTAGCTCCTGAAGGAAAGCATCCATATGTAAGTTCATTATGCCTGAAGCTATGCATATTGAATTCACATCTCCAGCTATTTACCTCGCTTTATAAATGTTAAGGATATAATATTAAGTCCTTATAAATGTTGAGAAATTATTCAGTTGTAGTGTAAGACAGCATCTCATCATCAAGGATCAATCTAGATGCAAACTGCTTTCATCACAGTCTTAAACTTGTCTCCAAATATTAGGATTGCACATGGATTTTTCAACATAGAAAGTGCCATTGCCCTAACAATGTTGTGTTATGTTGCCCTAAAACTAAAAAAAAACAACACCCAAACCAAAAAATGACCCCACCTCAAAAAAAAAAATAAATCAACAAACAACTAAATAAACAAACCAAAACCTGATCTACACCAAACCTAGGACACAGACTAAAACTCCTCACTTTACAAGTAAGCATATAATTTAGATACAACCTTATGTTCATCCCTATTAACTGTATCTCAGAAACTTTGTAGGGAAAACCATACTTTTTTCCCCTCCTTTTTGCCTTTTTTTTTTTTTTCCCCCCATGTATTATAGTTCCTGTAGACTGAACAGTTACTTTAGTTTTCAAAAACTTCCCAAAATGTGGGAAAAAAAAAAAAAAATCTTAGTAATCCTTGGGGATTTCAGAGGTTTTGTATTGTTCCACCATTTCCCCACCTTTCTGAATAAAAGTACTCCTCAGGTATGACTTTCTCATTCCCCCTATATGAGTTCATGGAGCAGGGGAAATGAAAGCTGGAAAGTCTAGGCTTAGCACTTAATTCTTGTATTGATATAAATTTTAAATCCTTGATAGTTTGGGGAATATATGTGATAACTTTAATAAAACTATATTAATGATGGAAGCAGACTGAGGGGTGGGGTGGACTAATGTCTGCATGAGATGCAGCTGTGGCCACTTAAAATTTTAGTTTTATGATGGCCATTGCAATATGAATATGTTTCATCTAGATTAGTAAACTTAGTTTTTGCAGGAGTGACAGATTTGTTTTCAGTGAGTTTTACAGATCTCTTCAGTATCAGGCCTTGGCAGATCTCCAAAAACAGAATGTCTTCTGAAACCACATTCTTTTGAACTGCTTTTCTAACACTCTTGTTGAATAAGTAGAACAGTTTTGATCTGGATCTACATGCTGAAAAAGTGAGGCTGCACTTTGAGTACTGTGTTCAGTTTTGGGTGCCACGGGATAAGAAAGATATTGAGCTGCGGGAGTGGGTCAAGAGAAGAGCAATGTGGAGAATAAGTCTTATGAGGAGCAGATGAGGGAGCCTGGTTTGTTTAGCCTGCAGAAAAGGAGGCCGAGGGGAGACCTTATCACTCTGCACAACTACCTGAAAGGAGGTTGCATATGGGGGAGTGTTGGTCTCACAAGTCACAACTGATAAGACAAGAGGAAATGGCATCAAGTTGCACCACAAGAGGATTAGGTTGGACATTAGGGAAAAACTTCTGTACCAAAAGGTTTATCAAAACTGGAACAGGATGCCTAGGGAAGTGGTTGAATCACCATCACTGGGTGTATTTAAGAGCCGTTAGGGCACTTAAGGATATGGTATGGTGTTAGTTAATGATTGGACTTGATGATCTTACATGTCTTTTCCAACCATATTGATTCTGTGAAGTCAAGATTACAAAAGAATACACTGTTCCAATATGCTAATAACTTGGAACAAATGTTAACTATTTTAATTGTTTCTATGAGTGTACTCTACATCCCTGAAATGGGGTGCTTGGGAGGGAAATACAGTTTGTCTGTTTTGCAAGTCAACACAAAGATAAGAATAGGTAGATATTTTTAAAACCTGATAATGTAGAATTATATATTGTCTGGTTTGTTCAGTAGCAGTATGAAGTAAAAAATAAGTTCCATATAGTAATTAAATAATAAATCACTTTTAGCAATGTGGTTTCAGTTTCAAATGTTATATTTAATAGAAGAAAATAACAATCTGAATGACAGTCCTGGATACATGCAGAAAACATTTTAGATGTCTAAGTATTAGAAACTTGTAATTTTCATACTGTGTCCTCTTGAAAGGACTATCATGGTTAAGACTCTGCAGTAATAAATTTTAAAGTGTTTTTATGCCAAAATGAGACTTGGATATGGGGAGAGCCTTCCTAAACCAAAAGTGTATTTGAGGTTCTGAAGTTAGAAGCAGGTAAGTACTGAACTAAGGAGAAAATTAAAAATTAGTATATGCATGAGTGACCTCGAGATAAAAAAATAATTATAGAGAAGTAAAATTTCATGTATGGACTTTAAATTATTATGGTGTATAAGTGAAATCAGACATTCAAATGTCTAACTAGAGAATTTGAAGGGCCATAGCTTGCAGTATTATTGGATGACTTTGAGTCTGGTATTTTTATTTTAAAATAAGAGCTTTTTGGAATAAGAGAGATAAGATGAAATTCAGTGGAAACAAAAATATAGTTGATACATTAGAAGAATTATTACAAAGATGTTAAACGCTGACCAAACATTATTATACTTTAAATATGTATGCTTGTTTAGACAATACTTGATTTGGTTGCTTGGTAACACACTCTGGTTTGTTTGTTTCTTTAGGAAATGTGTTTCTAAAGCATGGTTCAGATCTATGGATTATTCCCAGAGATCAAGTTGTCAGTTACTAATATCTCCCAGAGGCTTTGCAATAAGTGACATTCCCATGCAGCAAAGGTCTAATTATTTTGGAGCTCCAAAATGCAACTAATGAATTGGCCTTTTTTAAATCTAATAAGAATGACTTCCCAGGATTTCATTTTTTTTTTAATTATTTCTTTCTGAAAGAGAGAAAAGTTTTCATTTTCATGTTAAAATATATTAACTCTTCCCTGAATAGTAGAAGGATGAAATTATTGCATGTTATGTTCCTGAAAGAAAGATGGACTTCTCTGTAGGTGTTACTAACACCACCAGGGTGAACACAAAGCTACAATTAAAAGATATTTAAAATACTGGATACTGATGAGCCTACTTTGTGGAAGGCGGAATTGTGTTGCAATTTTGTCACAAAGAAATTTTCCTATGTAGTGCTAAACCTTTCTTTTTTTCTTTTTCCATTTTTTTTTTTTAATTCCTAAACTTCCCTTTAAGAAGAACAGTTTTCACGTTGTTCAAGTATTAAGCTCAAATAGGGAAATTTCAGAGATTTATTACTGAAGTAAATAACTGCAAAATGTTCCAAAGTAATTGTAAGATTTAATTGCTGCAAATATTTTAGAAAAAGCAGAAAACAGAGGTTTCTGTATGTTAAAACTTAATTTGATGTATTGTGAAGTTAAATGCAGTTTCAGAGAATTTGAGACCTAATCTCCTCACATGAAGTGCCATCAGCTGAGAAGGATTCAACGTAAGTTGGGAATGTATAGGTACTGGTCAAATATATCATTCCATTTTCAGTAAATTAATACAGGTTCTTTCTAAAAGCCTCATTTTGTTACTCTGTTACATGGGAAACATCATAGAACTGACTGAAATGTTTATGTTTGGATTATATGCTGCTTGTTTAGAAATTGCCTGGGGTAAACTATCAGTTCTGTATTATAATTAGAGAAATTGCTGCTTTTCTTGAGCTGGTAATCTACTTTGTGGCAAAAACCACATCTGGCAAAACCTTAACCCTATTACATTTTTTTCTGTCCTATTGAAGTTTATGGAAAGATCAATGGCCAATGTAGTGCTTCGTTAAATTAGTATTGAACAATTACAGCTGTCCTGTGCAATAATAGTGCTTTAAAATAGTGCTTCAGAGAATGTATCAGCTCAGAAATACAAAATACCCTTTTGGGTGTGTGTAAACTGAACACAGAAAAAAAGTCTTCTGAAAGTGATACTTGATTATAAACATTCTCAAGATGAATTGTAAAATTCTGAATTTTCCTTTATTTTAATAAACACATGAAAAAGTGCAGATTTAATTCCTCTCATTCTTAGATTTTGACAATAAATAAAAACTCTGCCCTCTCTCCCTCTAATCAACATTGGCATGAGCCACATTAATGGCATGTAATTTTTTGTCTGCAACTCTCTTGACTGAATACCTGAAGAACCACACCATACTGGAATATTACAAACAGGAATTAAATTTTTATTTTCACCTCTCCCATCTAAAGGTACAATATAGTTTTCAAAAGGCCATCGTGTTTACATGCATTTCCATCGTGTCTTGAGGCTACCCAGCTGGTAACAAAGCACCATGCAGCTGCTTGTTCATTTCTACCCACATCCATTGGGATAGGGAAGAGAAAGTACAACAAAAGGCTCAGCAGTCAAAGGACAAGGGAGGGCTCACTCACCAGTTATGGTCCTGGGTGAAAGGCTTGATACGTCAATTTAATTTAAACCATCACCAATTGAATCAGAGTAGGACAATAATAAATACAAGCAGATCTTAAATACAACCCTTACCCTCTCACCCTGCTTCTTGTTAGGCCCAGCTCTTCTACATCACCCCATGCAGCAACTTTGAGGGGCAGGGAATGGGGGTCATGGTTGTACCCAGACTGATCCATATTGTTTCTGCTGCTCCTTCCTCCTCAGGGGGAAAGTTCCTCACAGTCCTCCTCTGCGCAATGTGACATCCCTCCTGCAGCAGACAGTCCTCCCCAAACTTTTCCAGCTGGTGTGAGCCCCTGGCGCAGGCTCTAATCCTCCTAGGGACAGATGGTTTCAGTGCAGGCTTCCCTCAGATGTTTTCATGGCATTCTTCAGAATCAATCCCCTGCTCCAGTGTGCAGTCTTCCATTGGCTGCAGACAGGATTCTGCTCCACCATTGATCTCTGAGGGCTTCAAAGGGCTCAACCTGCTGTCTCAGCATGGGCCCATGGGGAAGGGCTGTTCAAGCATGCATCCCACTCTCCTTCCTCACAGACCTGAGTGTCTGCATGGCTGTCTCTACCACATTCCACTACCCTCCAACATAAAGAACTCCCAGTGCAAAAATCACTTGCCCAACAGGTTTTCTCCTATTAAATGTGTTATCGCAGAAGTGCTGATTGGCTTGGCCTTGGCCAGAGGTGGGTGGATCCTTCTTGGAGCTGAGAGAGCTTCTTGAAGAACCTTACAGGTGCCACACCAAGAGCCCTCTCCCCCATTGCCAAAACCCCACCAGACACAAACCCAACACAATTTTGAAGCTAAGATGCTCTCATGTTTGTGTAAGGAAGGATAATGTAAAAATAATTTCAGATGGTGGCTACCATTTCTTACACTGTTGAGTTATAACACAGCATAAAGTGTTTGAGAAACAACTTTGCATTGCAAAGTAGTTTATGAAATGTGCAAAAGATTTGTTCAATTAGAACAATAACTGATCTTTGTCATACTTTCTGTGTTCGTTACACCATTGTCTCAATATGATCTCTAGAATATGAACATAACTTCAGTAAAGAGGCTTGATTTCAGTGGTAAAATGTACTTAGTGGGTGTTTGCAACTTAATTTGATATTTGCAAGTTCATTTTGTAATGTCTAAGTGATGTTTGATGTGGTCGTATAGGAAAAAAATTAATTTTAGAACCAGACTTCTAGGGCTTGAGAGTTGTCATAAGATTGTGAAAAGTTCTGTACTCTGAGACTTGTACTAATTTGTCTAACCATACTTGAAGGCATACTCTGAAAATCAGGTCTGCCTGGAGTTAGTGTTGTTGACTTGACTGATGTTAAAGACTTCTGTTGTTTGTGATTAACTTTGTTACACCTTTGCTGAAGTCAGTTTAAAGGGGCTTTTTTCTGTATATTACATTCGTAAAAGCATAACTGTTTTGTGTGACAAAGGTATTCTGCAAAGAGAAATTTTGGCACCATCATAAATGTGAAAATCCCACCAAAACTTTTAAAGAGCTGTAATTATTCTTGTTGAATCATTGTTGAAGAATTCCTGTTTTTCTCAAATGTATTATTTGATAGAATTAAAAGACACCATGGAAATTTTTCAGGGAGTGAACCACAATGATCTGATGTAATATAGAAGAACTGGAAGATAGGGAATTGGCCCTGACAGTAATCCTGTCAGTAATATGTCTTTCTTCCTTGTGTTCCCAAGTCACAAAATCCTATTTTATTCTGTGCTTGAGATTAAAAGAACATTTTCCTCTTTTGTTGCTAATAAAGAATAACTGTACAGATTGTTGACAGCAGGTCTCAAAAGTTGAAATTATTTCTTCTTTGTGTTTGGGTTGATGGTAAAAACCCAGCTTCTGCTGCTGCTCCAGTGATACAATGAGCAGTTGGAGCAAGAGAAGGAGCTGTGAAAGTACGACTGCAGAATGTTAGTGTATTCTGGAGGCGTTGGGGCACAGCAGTCCTTTGTATAGCAGCAAGCCAGTGGCTGTCAAATGGGACACGTTAATGTGGCAGTGGAAAAAACTAAATCTTGCGGTCATCCTACTAGTACTGTGGAGTTGGTTTCAGTCATTCTGTCAGGAGCGCTAAGCTCCAGCTGGGGAGAATTCAGTCCGTGTGCAATACCGAGTGCACAGATTTAAATACAGTATACCCAACTATATATCTCAGTAGTGAATTTCAGCCACTGTCCCCATTGATGGAAGGTAAATACCAGAGAGTATGCACAAAGGCTAGCATGATCTTTTTGAGGCTAATCTCCACAGGCTATTTCTGAAGTTAATGGAAGTAAGAGTCCTCCAGAGAGAGATTCAGAGTAGCTAAATGAATCTTCAGTTCTGAATTGTCCTCTGGACGAGCCTTTCTCAGCTGATCAGAGAAAAGCCATTGAGGCATTAGCCTGCAGGGGCCAATGTTAACCTTTGTGACTACCTTCCCCCACAGAAACTTTTCCCTCCTGTCAGTATTATATGTTAGAGTTGTACAACCAACTCACTGTTCTTTAATCTCTATGTTTAGCATATGATACAAAGCTACCAGGGACTTGTTCAAAACTAAAATTACAAGAACTTGTTTGCATGAAGACAAACCTGCTTTTTTATGTGATATATATTAGTTGATTTTTATTTTTTTTTCTTTTTACAGCAGGATGAGCAACCTTGCAGGGAGTGTGAGTAAAGTTTGTTCTTCTTTACAGAAAGCTTTGGGTTAAAATTAGTTCGACACCAGGTGTCCACCAAAGCTGTTCCGTCAATCCCATCCTCAGCTGAACAGGGGAGAGAAAATTTAATGAAAGTCTCATAGGTCAAGATAGGACAGGGAGAGATCACTCACCAGTTACCACCATGGGCAAAACCAGACTTGACTTGCAGAATTAATTTAATTTATTGACAATCAAATCAGAGTAGAGTAATAAGACCAAATCTTAAGAACAACTTCCCTCCACCCTTCCTTCTTCTCAGGCTCAAATACACTTGTGATTTGCTCTACCTCTTCCCCACAAGTGATACAAGGGGGATGGGGAATGGGAGTTGGATCCGTTCATCAGATGTTGTCTCTGCCACTCCTTCCGCCTCACACTCCTCCTCCTCCTTCACTGATCTTGGTGTCTTTAGAGTTGTTTCACATATTCTCACTCCTTTCTCCAGCTAAAGTTGCCTTTTTTTTTTTTCTTTCTCCTGAAATACATTTTCACAGATGTGTTACTACCATTGCTGATGGGCTTGGCCTTAGCCAGTAGCAGGTCAGTCTTGGAGTCAGCTGGCATTGGTTCTGTCAGACATGGGGGAAGCTTCCAGCAGCTTCTTACAGAATCCACCTCTGTAGCACCTTCCATCGAACTTCCCGCTTCCAAAACCTTGCCACAAACCCAATACATGTCTACAAAGATGAGAATGTGTGTGCTGAAGAAGTAAACAGAAGATCTTACTAGTTCATTCTTTTCAGAGTATAGAGTTGGTTTCAAATGTTCCTGGAAAGCAGGTTTCAAAGGGTTTGGAATGCAAATAGCCACTAACAGAAAGACCAGATGCGGGTGTTCCTGTTTATTACTACAAAGAAAATTCTGGTGCTCTGCGTGGGAACTGTGACTGATGAGAAATACCAGATGTTGAATACAGAAAGTGTACCACCCTTAGAGGCTTTTGATAATGTTAGTGAAGAAAATCAGCCTTTGATTTTTGAACAATAGATTGTGTTTGTCCTCTAATCAAGTTCTATTATAGCCCTTGAAAGTAATCTTAGTGTAGTGGGAACATAGAACAATATCAACGGTCCATTTCACTGCCTATGAGACTTGACAAGAAATAACCCTAAGACATTCTGGATATTAAAGGATTTTTCCCTAAAGAATTTTTCCTCAAAGATGAAGGGACAGTTGAAGTGTTTAACATCTTTATCTTCAGAAGACTTGGCTGTGATAAAGTTTCATTGCCCTCAGATGAAACATTAAAAAAAAAAAATAAAATGGAGGATATGCTTTGGTTTGCTTGTTGTGGTAGATGGTCATTTTGTAATTCCAGGCTCAAACTGTATGCCTTATAGCAAAAGCCATGAGATTTTAGTAGATGTGGGCTATTTTGTTTGCTATTCTAAACATCTTAGAAGTTCATCTAGAGAGCTAAAGCTGGGTTTATGCACCAAGCTGGGTTTATGCAGACCTTAAATACCTGTAAGTAACTGACCTGTTCGACTCAACTTCCTTTTCTGAGGAAGGCAGACCTTGATATTTTTACTGGTTGACCAAAATAAGTGAGCTGCAGTGGAGTAAGCTGTAGCTGATAAATGGTAGTAATAATGTCAGCCTTCTTTAAATATGGAGAAACTGCAAAGAATAGTAATTTCGTATGTATATGGGGTCTTTGCGATTCTTACTGGGTAACAGTTTTCCTGCCTTTTGTTCAAGGTAGAGCTAAAGTCAAGTCTGATCTTGAGGGCCCTGTCATGCATCTCACTCTTACTTTGGAATAGTCTCACAAGTTATTTTGGAAATACTGTTTGTATGGGGGGATTTCTCACTCAGGTAAAAGTGGTATAATCGGGCTCCTAGGATTTTTATGGACACCAAGCTGACCAACTTCTTTTCCTGAAATAGTGATTAGAATTACCTACTGGTAATTTCAGCTATTGCATCAGTTCTTCAGTGCTGCTCTAAAAGATACAGGTTTGTTTCCTGGGTATTTTTTTTTTTTTTTAATATAGAACTCCAGGTCTAGTTACTGCATATAGAGTTATTGGTTTTACAGTAAACAGAAGTGCAGTGCTTGTTTCCTGCTCACTTGCCAAAAAGAGATCAAAGGTCTGGTCATTAAGTGGTTGTCATATCGTTTAATAATATAGACTTCATTTTTTGAATACTTTCTAAAGGCTGTTTCAAAAGATCATTGACTCTTAGCTAATTGCTACCAGACAATGAAAAAAACAATGAAGATGTTGACTGTCTTGGGGAATGAATACTGAGAATTATGCAAACTTAGAATACTAAATGTGCAAACTAAACAAATAACCATCAGCAGGTTGCTGTGCAAGAGTGTCTTAAACAGTTCTTATAGCAGCTCAAATGTGTCCACTGCTAATCAGTTTTTCTTGAAATTGTTACTGTGTAGAGCTAAGCAAAAAAACTTACCTGAGCTCTGTCATAAGTATTCGTAAAGTGCTTGGACACTGGAACTGGTTGCTAAGAGAGGCTGCGGAGTCCCCATCTTTGATGATACTCAAAAGATGATTGGACAAGGCCCTGAGAACTGATGTAACTGAGGCTGCCTCAGTCTGAACAGGTCTTGAATCAGTTAAACCCCAGAGGTCCTTTCCACCTTAAGCTAGTCCCTGGCCATTTTTTTCCTTAATCCTTCTCTCCCAACTTTTTCTTGATAGATAAAGAGCTACATCTTGCTTTGCCTTATGTATCTGCCCAGATAGTGGAGACATGGCAGAGCCACAGCTTTTCCACTTCTGGCCCTCTGCATACCTGTGCTTTCTCAGAGTACCTGTAAAGTGTTAACAATCTTTGACCTCCTGCTGGAGGGGCAGTAAAAGTTTGACCAGAGGTGAATGGTCAAAATCTTTGCATCTTCTACTGTTTTGTAGAAGCTGTGATGCTGTGACAGTTTCATGAGAGTTTGGAGTCTGATACAAGAAATATAAATGTCTGTGTATTCATTATGATGTTAATATCACCCATTTTGTGAGTTACATTTTTTATGTTTAAATTGAAAACAAAAAAATGTAGCTAATCAGCTAATGTTTTTAGAATCATAGAATCATAGAATCATAGAATAGATTGGGTTGGAAAAGACCTCCAAGATCATCGAGTCCAACCCCT
>JANHFX010137864.1:0-14650 GCA_027560015.1 Chloroceryle amazona
GCAATGCTGGGAGGGCTGGAACCCCTCTGCTGGGAGGCCAGGCTGAGAGAGTTGGGGGTGTTCAGCCTGGAGAAGAGAAGGTTTGGGGGAGACTTTCTTGTGGCCTTTCAGTACCTGAAGGGGCCTGTCAGAAAGATGGGGACAGACTTTTTAGCAGGGCATACTGGGATAGGACAAGGGATGATGGTTTTAAACTCAAAGAGGGAGATTTAGACTGGAGAGAGAAGGAAGAAACTTTTGATGATGATGGTGATGGGACCCTGGGCCAGGTTGCCCAGAGAGGTGGTTGCTGCCCCATCCCTGGAACCATTCCAGGTGAGGTTGCTTGGGTCTCTGAGCAACCTGCTCTAGTTGCAGATGTCCCTGCTCAGTGCAAGTGCGTTGTACTAGTGATGACCTTGAAAGGTCCCTTCCATCCCAAACCATTCAATGGTCTCACCACATCCCTCCCTTCACCAATACTGTGACATTCACATGCAGAGGGGGTAAGAAGTGCCACCATCCTGGTCATCTGTTAAATCAAGATCAGGCCAGTGACTCATTGCGTGCAGCAATAATATCAATACACAGCTTTGACCTGCAAATAGGTCATCAGAATCACACAGCACCTCTTGAGTGAGAGTGGGAGGGGAGGGTGTGATCCATGCACCCACAAACATGGGCAAACAGAAGTGCTCCAACAAGAGTCTGCTCTTCTCTCTGGAGAATTTGCCTTCTTGTAATCAAACACCTGCTGAGAAGCCAGTTTCCTCCAGTAAACTATTCATGCAATGCTATCCTTGGCTGGAGAATTTGGATCCTGCTGTCTCTCGCCTGCGTTTCCTCAGAGAGCCGGAATAAAAGATTAGGAAATTGCAAAGTGCTGCCTCCCCCCCCCACCCCATCCCACATTGTGCAGAATCTTTTTGGTGTCTGTGTGACTTGAGTTCCAGGGTGAAGGATGGTACTTCAGTATGAATAACACTAAATGGCGACATGGGGAACGCAGCCGCCGCGAGCAAATATAGCACAGTTTGTCAAAGTGTAAGTCAGCTGTCGGCAGCTAATTACAGAGATGTCAGGGAGCTTGGAATCTGTCAGCTGAATTCAAGATTGTAGAACGTTGCTTGGAAAATGTCTTTCTTGGAAACTAAAAAAAAAAAAAAAAAGAAAGAAAAAAAAAAAACCTTTAAACAGATTTATTTGTAGGGTACTACCCCATACTGTTGTTCTGGTGGCTGTAGGAGAGGAACCTCATAAGGTTCAACAAGGGTAAATGGGAAGGAATAACCCCCTGCAGCAGCACAGGTGAGGGGTTGATTTGCTGGGGAGCAGCTTTGTGGAAGAAAATCTGGGAGTCCTGGTGGAAAACAGGATGACCATGAGCCAGCAAAATGCCAAGAAGGCCAATGGCATCCTGCAGTGCATCAAGAAGAGTGTGGGCAGTAGGTTGAGGGAGGTTCTACTCCTCCTTTATTCTGACTGGTGATACCACATCTGGAGGACTGTGTCCAGTTCTGGGCTCCCTGGTTCAAGAAGGACAGGGAACTGCTGGAGAAAGTCCAGCAGAGGCTTCAAAGATTCTGAGGGTCCGGGAGCATCTCTGTGCTGAGGAAAGAGTGAGAGCCCCATGGCTCTTTAGCTGGAGAAGAGAAGCCTGAGAGGGGATCTGATCAATGTTGAACAATAGCTAAAAGGCCCCCAAGGGCCTTTAGGGTTGGGGCCAGACTCGTATCAGTAAAGCTGTCTTCAAATGAACTTGTGTTCATTACCCTTCAGCACTTAGGAGGTACCAGTAGAGGATGTAATCCATCACAGTAGGTCCCAGCAAACCTACGGGGAGACTCCTTGTCCCTAGAGATTTTGTATTTTCCAGAGGGATGAAGAAGGTTAAACACAACCTGAAATCCTCCACTTGGTCAGGTGGAGGGTTTTTCCTCCTCCCAAAAGTGTCAGTGTCCGCCAGGCAGATGTTCAGTACAGTGAACACTCCAAGACACGAGAGCATGAACTTGCTGCTGTTCTCCCAAACAAGGTCAGTGCATGAGGCGTTACATGGGCATTGGTGATGAGCCAGGAGCCTTGGCTCAGCTTTTGTCCTTGCCGAGAGGATTCAGCCCCGAAGCTGAAGCTGGGTCCAGCTCTGGAGTGATCAGCAGAGGAGACACAGGGACCTGTTGGAGCGGAGCCAGAGGAACCCCAGCAATGCTGGAAGGGCTGGAACTCCTCTGCTGGGAGGCCAGGCTGAGAGAGCTGGGAGTGTTCAGCCTGGAGAAAAGAAGGCTTCAGGGAGACCTTGTGGGCTTTCATTAGAGAAATGGCACTTATAAGAGAGATGGAGACTTTGTATCAGGTCCTGTTGTGACAGGACAAGGGGCGATGGTTTTAAACTGAAAGAGGGGAGATTTACGTTAGATATAAGGAAGAGTTCTCCACTGTGAGGGTGGTGAGACCCTGGCCTAGGCTGCCCAGAGAAGCTGTGGATGCCCCATCCCTCAAAATGTTCAAGGTCAGGTTGGACAGGGCTCTGAGAACCTGGCCTAGTGGAAGGCGTCCCTGCCTATGTCAGGGAGGTTGGAACTAGATGATCTTTAAAGGTCCTTTCCCTCCCAAAACAGTTGATGATTCTGTCCTATTCTTTTTTTCTCCTGCTTTCCCTCAGTGTTTTAGGAAGGGCTGAAAATGAACAGTTCTGAGGTCTGTCTTTTCCTTACCCCAGGGCAGCCTGTGGTGCTCATTGTGATTTTTGTATTAGCTCCATAAAGGTACAATCTGTATTTATCGCACTTCAAGGTGTCTGGGGCACATCAGCTTGTTTGGGATGGGGAATTTCACCATGAGAACAGTAGCAGGAGGCAGTCATAGAATCATTTAGGTTGGAAAAGACTTTTAAGATGATGGAGTCCAACTGTTTCCCCAGCACTGCCAGGTCATGACTAAACCATGTCCCTCAGCACCACATTTCTACAGCTTTGAAACCCCTCCAGAGATGGGGACTCCACCGCTGCCCTGGGCAAGCTGGGCCAGGCCTTGACAATTTGCAGGGAAGAAATTGTTTTTATGTCCAACCTAAACCTCCTCTGGTGTAACTTGAGGCCATTTCCTCTTGTCCTTTTGCTTGGTCCTTGGGAGAAGAGACCCATTTGCATTTCCCATCATGTTTAAATTGAGGATCTGTGACCTTCATCTCAAAAGACTGACACTTTCCTCTACATTTGTGCTGTGCTGGTTGGTAAATGTTCATCCAGCCTTTGCTGCCAGTTACAGTAGCCCCATTTCATTAGGAGCCTTCTTCTCACCTACAAATCTCAGTTTGGCAACTGCTGACATGTGACATAAAGTTTGTTTGATTTGGCTTTTGGCAAACTGTTAGAGGGATTTAGGATTACAGGCAAAATACCAGTAGCTTCCTTTCAAGCCAACCCTTGGCTGCTCTGTTAATGACTTTGTGGAAATCCCACCTCTCCAATGCCTTGATTTGGGGTTGTTTTAAATCATTAAAAAGGAGAAAAAAAAAAAAAAAGTAACACAGGCTCTCCATCCACTCTTCTGCCAAGTAGATCAGACTTTTCCCAGTTGTATGGCTTTGGGAAATGGAGACATTATTCTCAGTAACTTTCTCTGAGGTGCTTGGTGAGTTGAAGACAGCTGGAAGCACAGCAGTGGTTTCAAGCAGTAGCTGAAGCCTAGTCTTTGAATGATAAGTCATTTGGCCTCATCAGAGCCCAATGAAGATCAATCTTGGCAAAACCTGGCAAAGTTTAACGGCACATTCCTGAATTGTGCAATGTAGGAGAACCTGCAGGATCTGAGACATGCTCCAAAAATAAAGGGTGTGCAATGGGTGATGCATAAAGTGAGACAAACACAGCTCCTTGCAGCTGAAGCTATTGAAAAGGCCACCAGATGCTTCCCAGAGGAGGAAATAAGTTAAAAAGCTTTGATGGCTGTGCCACTGATGTTGGGTTGTTGGGTTTTTTTGCCTGATGACAGTGGTAAAAGCAGCAGAGCAGGAGCATCACCATGATATCAAACTTCAGGCTCAGCAGAGCTGATAATACAGAGTTAGCTCATGGGATCGTGGGGTGTGGGTAGTCATAGAGTCATCAGTTTGGGTTGTAAGGGACCTTGGAAGGTCATCTCATCCAATGCCCTTGCATTGAGCAGGGACGTCTGCAACTAGAGCAGGTTGCTCAGAGCCCCATCCAACCTCACCTGGAATGGTTCCAGGGATGGGGCATCTACCACCTCTCTGGGAAACCTGGGACAGGGTCTCACCACCCTCAGTGTCAAAAATTTCCTCCTGTCTGGTCTAAATCTCTTTTAGTTTAAAGCCATCACCCCTTGTCCTGTCCCAACAGCTCCTGCTAAAATAATGATTAAAATGGATTGACTTGAGGAGGAAGACAAGGTTGGTTTGGAAGATAGCAGGTTGGGGTCATCACTCAGTCTAGTAGGACCAGAGTGGGGCTGAGGTAGAGTGGAGGGATGTCCTCTAGTGGGAAGAGGAGAAAAAAGCCATGGGTTTGGGGAGCAGCTGCCTGGCTGTGGTGTCTACCCCAGGTGGGTTTTGACACCCCAGCAGGCATCTTACATGAAGAATCCAAAACCCATTTCCAGCTGTCCTGAAGCAATCAGCAGAAAATCACCTCCTTTTTGAAATGGATGCTTCTGTCCGGGAGAAGCATTACATTCAGAACTTCCTCTAGTGTAATTTTGCTCTCATATTAAGCTACTCAGGATAAATTGTTCCTCAGGAAATTTTTTTTAGGCAGCTGGTGACATCAGGGAGAAGAATGTGAAGCATTAAAAATGGATTATACTGTGTCATTTCTTGACTACTTGCCTGAGATAACATTAAATATGTAGGATTTAAAGCCCAGACCTTGTGTTGATTACACTGTGGCTCCATCTCAGTCTCCTCCAAACTGCTTCTGCTTGGGCTAAGCAGAGTTTGGCTTTGTCTTGAGTGAAGCTTCTGGTTTGGCATAAGAACCTCTTCTTGTGTCAGGTCTCTTTTTCTCCTCCTTTTATAATCAGAGCAGAGGTCAGACATCTTTTTTTTCTTTTTTTTTTTTCCTCCCGAAATAAGGCAGATCTGAGACAGGTCATGTTGTCTTAAAGCATAAGGATTAGTGCTCTGTGTCTGGGAAGTAGCTCATGTGGCTACTGATTGATCTTCTGGTTTTAATGACTTTGGTGGGGTTCTTGTAGCTGGCATATTGCAGATGGGCTCTGAAGTGGGTACACTGCAAATTTTGAATCATAAAATCATTTTGGTTGGAAGAGACCTTTAAGATCATCGTGTCCAACCATTAACCAAGCACTGCCAAGTCACCATTAAATCATGTCCCTCAGCACCACATCTCTACAACTACCTAAAAGGAAGTTGTAGCAAGGCTGGTGTCGGTCTCTTCTCCCAAATTACGAATGATAAAACAGGAGGAAATGGCCTCAAGTTGCATCAGGGGAGGTGTAGATGGGATATTAGGAAGAAATTCTTTACTGAGAGAGTGGTTAGGCACTGGAACAGGCTGCCCAGGGAGGTGGTGGAGTCACCATCCCTGGAAGTGTTTAAAAAAAAGTAGAAATAGCACTTGAGGCTATGGTCCAGTGGATAGAGAAATGTTAAGATGAAGGTTGGACTTGATGATCCTAGAGGTCTGTTCCACCAGCTTTGAAACCCCTCCAGGAATGGGGACTCCACCAGTACCCTGGGCAGCCTGAGACAGGCCTTGACAACCCTTTCCATGAAGAAATTCTTCCTCAGAAATTCTTTCTTCTTCTTCGCTGGGCTCCATCAGGATCCTGGCTGCCAAAACTTAGATAATAAAACATCCCATTGAAACTTACCTCCTCTTGGGATTGTGCTGCCCTGAAGGACACCAGGTACCACGCTACTTGTAGCCAGAGTGGGCTGTAAGTCACAGGCTTCCCTTTTTGAAGCTGTTCAACAACTGAGCTGCAAAGCCTTAGGGGGAGCAGTGAAGGGAGGGGACTTCCAGGGTCTCTTTACCTCAGCAGATGGAGATCTGTCAGCAGTTTTGACAGCGGAGCCTGATGGGCTTCTGGACTGAGCTTCGCTTCCACACTTAGACTCTTGGAGAATACACGTTGCCTGCTGGTGCTGATAATCTGCTTTCCAAGAGGGGTGTGGTAGTGGGGGGGTCAGTACACATTTTGGGGGTTTTGTGCTGAAAAGTGAAGTAACAGAATGTCAAACACCTCCCTGTGAAATGTTCGTGCTCCCATGGCCAACTCCATTGCACAGCTATGAATGGCAAAGGTGAGCTCAAGAGGTGGTGGAGGACCTGGCGATGATGGGTTTATGGTGGGACATGATCACAGAAGGTCTTTTCTAACAAAAAAATTCTATGAGTCTGTGACTGTGGAGAGGAAGCACCCCTTGACATGGGGACAGCCTTGCCTTTTATCGCTCTTCTCCACCTTTGCTTGCTGTGAATGCATGGAAGCTTTCCCAACAGCTCAGAGAAACACTGACAGCTCTGTTCCCATCCCATGTCCTACGCAAAAGGCAGATGCTGTTGAGGACCACAGTCCATGCAAGCTCCAGGCGCATGGGACAGTCCTGGAGAGCCTTGCACCACGTTCAGCCCCATCCAAACATAATCTTCATGATCTGCAGGCAGTTACCACAGCCTGAAACATTGGGAGCTGCCCCAGGTCCTCCTGAGCATTGCACAATCTGCTGTATCCTAATTTATGCTAATGAGGCAAGCTTTCATCTCATCCCCAAGCTCTTTCATTGCTGTGCTGAGTGTGTCTCACTGTCTGGCATCCTTTATTTTGGTTAGGAGTGTTTTCCCAGTGAACTTCAGGACTTGGTGAATGAGCTTTCTTTGTGCTCTAATTTCAGAGCTGATGGTGGTTTTTTGGGGCTCTAATCAAGAGGGTTTTGATGCTGTAATTAAAACCACGAACTTAATGGGTATTCTGCGGCATGTAAATTCACAGGGAAAACACAAGTCCAACTTCCGAGACCAAAGCGCTTTTGCGCGCTCTCTTAGTTTATTGTAATTAAGGGTGTGGTGCTTTAGGAATATTAACTAGTCCCATGGGTGAGGCTGGGGAGCCAGAAAAAATGCTTCTGCCTCCACCCTGATTCCCAAGTGGGAGTTTGGGATCTGCCTGCTGAGCTCAGCACAGGAGGCAGCAAGTGACAAACATACACAGGAGAGAAAGTGTGTCCCCCAAAACCTCCACTTTAAAATTCAAACAACCAAGCCAGAATAAACCGAACCCCTTTCAGGAGCCGGGTTCAATGTTCTTTACTATCTGCTTTTGAGTTTAAATGAATTTAAAGGAATTTAAATCACCTCTGTCATTCCCCTTGGAGAGGGCAGTCACTGCTTTCATTGCAATAGCAGGCTGAAGAAGACTCATATCAAATGTTGACTGGGGGGTTTGGTTCATCTCGGCACACTGGTTGGTACCTACAGATGGGCGAGCATCATACCAGAGCGTTCCCTCAGCTGTCAGGCTGCTGCTTTACGTGGAGTTTGGTGCCTCGGAAGATGTCTTTCCACCCACGGCACACGGATGAAGAGCCTTTGTGGCAACACCTCCAAGGACCTGCCAAAAGCTTCTCACTATCCTTAGAATATCTAAATTACAGGTGAATTACCCTGAGAATCCTGTCAGGATTCCTCTATATGGATAATGAGGCAGGAACTGATCAGTTAACAAGTTATTTTAAACTGAAAGAGGGGAAATTTAGACTAGATCTAAGGTAGTGATATTTTACAGTGAAGGTGGTGGGACCCTGGCCCAGGTTGCCTAGGGAGGTGGTTGTTGCCCCATCCCTGCAACCATTCCAGGTGAGGTTGGCTGGGGCTTTGAGCAACCTGCTCTAGTTGCAGATGTCCCTGCTCCCTACAGGGAGTTTAGATGAAATGACCTTGAAAGATCCATTCCAACCCAAACCATTCTAGTTGCTTGGGTGAAGGTGATCAGGTTATTTGGTGAACAAACGCAACTGGCAGTGCATTTCTTTGCAGGTTGAGTGCCAGTTAGAACAGAGAAATGGTTTGCAAGCTTTAAAAGAGAAGGTGGCAACAATTAAAAGCAGCCCAATATTGAAGGAAAATAGCTGTTGTAATTACAGTGGTGAATGTAGTGATAAGGAAGAAGGGAGAAATGATATGGCAGGATGATCAATTAGATCTTGACTCAGGAGATCGAAATGGCTGAGGGAGACATGAGTACTGAGCAGCCAACTCTGTGGATGGCCAAGGTGCACAGAACTTGTTCTTAACTTGTCAGGGATGTACTTGTTGGTCATGGCAAAAATGCAGGAGACCTCAGCCTCTTTCTAGTGTGATTAAGAATCAGAGAATTGAAGAATCATTGACTGGTTTTGGTTGGAGGGGACCTTTGAACGTCATCTGGTCCAACCCTCCTGCAGGGAGCAGAGACATCTGCTGCTAGAGCAGGTTGCTCAGAACACCAGCCAGCCTCACCTGGAATATTGCCAAGGATAGGGCAACGACCACCTCTCTGGGCAAGCTGGGCCAGGCTCTCATCACCCTTAGCATCAAAAACTTCTTCCTTCTCTCTCATTGAAATCTTCCTATTTTAGTTTAAACCCATCACTCCTTGTTCTGTCACATCAGGCCCTGCTAAAAAGTGTGTCCCCATCTTTCTGACAGGCCCCTTGAAGTCCTGAAAGGCCACAATAAGATCTCCCTGGAGCCTTCTCCAGGCTGAACACCCTCGACTTTCTCAGCCTGTCCTCATAGCAGAAGTATTCCACCCTCTGATCATCTCCATGGCCTCCTCATGACTCCCAGGATATTTAGTTTAGTGTTGTTTGGAAAATGCCAAGAGACGGTAATGTTTAGATGCATTTTACAGAAATTTGATAATTTATGGTGAACAGAATCATAGAATAACCCAGGTTGGAAGGGACCTCAGAAGATCTTTTGGTCCAGCCTTTTGTGGGACTGGAAAACTGTAACAGCTCTTCTTCGGACCATCATTTTTCAGACAACCTTGGAAATGAGGAAAGCAGAAGATCTGGATAAAAGCTTATTGTCTGCCAATGGATTAAAAGGGGAAACAGAAAGATCCCCACAACTCTCCTGAGGAAAACTGGGGAAAACAAACAGCACATTGGCTGGTAGAAAACGATTACTAAAGATTTCATGGCACCGTGGGCTCCATTGGCATTAGCATGTGCATTATGGTTCATGGTGATGGCCAACTCTGACAGATACAGGACAGTTATCTGCTCTTCTTCTAATTCTGAGAGGATTGAAGGTAAATGGTAAATAATCAAGGGAACAAACTGGACTCAGATGATGTGGGAAGCTGCTGGGGATGGTGGCAGTACTTGGGTGCCCAGAGAAGTGCTGTCTCTTCTGTGGACTGTTTTTTTTTTCATGACTTTCATTGCCTTACTCTTCAAATTGGGGTTCACCACTTGCCAGCATTCAAGCACCGACAGATGATGGTTGTCCCATGTCCATGGTCCAGATATTGAGACACAGATATCTGAACTAGGAGCCTTGGCTTTGATGTTTGAATGGAGGCTGGATGTTTTTCACTAGCAAATTCTGAAAGGGAATAAAGACTTTTGTAAGAAAAGCCCTGGTGTCACTGACAGCTGCTGGCTCTTCTCCTCTGAGATCTGGTTAACCCAGTTTCTCCTCCTGCAGTGCTTGCAGTAATGAGATGGATTCAGTCTGGTACCAGGCATGTCACTGCAACTAGTATTGTGGTGGCTTCATTATAGGACCAGTCAGGAATGACGGAGGGGAACCAAGGGGCATGAATCATAGCATCATAGTTTTGGGTGGGAAGGGACTATTTAAGGTCATGTAGTTCAACCCCACCCTGCAGTGAACAGGGACATCTGTAACTACAGCAGGTTGCTCAGAGCCTCATCCAACCTCACCTGGAATGGTTCCAGGGATAGGGCAGCAACCACCTCTCTGGGCAACCTGGCCCAGGGTCTCATCACCCTCAGCATCAACAGTTTCTCCCTTCTCTCCAGTCTAAATCTCCCCCTTTGAGTTTAAAACCATCATCCCTTGTCCTGTCACAACAGGCCCTGCTCAAAAGTCTGTCCCCATCTTTCTGACAGGCCCCTTCAAGTCCTGAAAGGCCACAAGAAGGTCTCCCTGAAGCCTTCTCTTCTCCAGGCTGAGCACCCACAACTCTCTTAGTGTGACCCCTCTTAGCAGAGGGGTTCCAGCCCCCTGATCATCTCATATCATCAGATAGACCTGCCTCTTCCACCATGTCCTTCTGAGGCTTGTTGGCATCAGTGCTAGAGCTGTTGCATCTCCTACTTGACATCTTGCACCTGGACCTCTTCCATGCTTGGTGCTGTGGATAGTGGCTTTAGTCTATTTAGACAAGGTCATCTGAGTGTTGATGTGCCTTAAGTGATGTGGCAAAGCTGCAGGAACCCCAGGAGTGGGGTGGTCTATTTTTGTTTGGTGTATTGACTGCTGAAGTGTTTGAGGACTGGCTTGGTGGACCCAAGTGCCCTGAGAACCTCCAGGGCTGCAGAAATCATCGTCCACCACAATTAGATGTGGAAGGAAAGCTACGTGGGAATGGGAGGATGTGTTGTATTGCCTGAAGACATGTTGAGAACCCTCTATAGGTCTATTCTGAAGTAGTTAGTGCTGTGTTAATGGACATTGTCCCACTAATTGGAGAAATGAAGAAGAGGAGCTGGTTCCTCCAAGTTGCACCAAGGACTCTAAATGTTGTCCCTGGAGCTGCTTCTTCCCCATCTCTTGTTCCAGCCTTGGGATCATGGGAATAAATGATCACGTTTAGCTAACCTTCACTTCTGTCACCTCCTTCAGAAGTCACTAGCTGACATCTGTCCTCTTCCACATGTGGTGACTGACCAGAACATGAAGCTTCTGGGGTGGACAACCTCAAAAACCCTAAAGGACAGCTCAAAATGCTTGCTGCTACTGAGAGACTTGTTTGTTCTCGAGTACCTCATGAGCTGCATCTCCATACACATGCTTCTCTGCAGTTGATGGTTGTACCAAGTAAGACACGTTTGGGATTTTTTTTGAAGGCAAGACTCCTGGGCTTGGCTCCTTTGACTCTGGGTAGCTGAAGCACCATCATGGGAAGGACTTAGGCTTTGTGTTGCTTTTCCTGTCAGGAAACAATGAAAAAACACTGGCTGTGGACTTCAGCTCACTCTGGTTGCTTCTAAGCATGTTGCTTTGTATCCCTGTTGCAGCCACGGAAGAAATGTTGGTGTATAAAATGAGGTCAGGAGCACACTCAGACGTTCTCTGGTTTTTAAGTATTTCAGACTATTTCCAGTGATGGTACATCAGCCACCGGCTTGGTCAACCTGGGCCAGGGTCTCACACCCTCAGTGTCAAAAATTTCTCCCTTCTCTGCAGTCTAAATGTCCTCTGTTTGAGTTTAAAATCATCACCCCTTGTCCTGTCTCAACAGGCCCTGACAAAATGTCTATCCCCAGTTTTCTGACAGGCCCCTTGATGTACTGAAAGGCCACAAGAAGGTCTTACCAGACCCTTCTCTTCTCCAGACTGAGAAACCCCAACCCAGCCTTTCTTCAGAGATGAGGTGCTCCATCCTTCAGATCATTTTTGTAGCCAAATAACCTCATCCTTTCATCCTTCCACAATAAAAGGTGGAATCATCCAGCAGAGCAGATACACACCTGTTGTGACATTTCTTCATACAGAAGTTATCGGGACTAGCATCATCTCATCAAAGCTCATGGGCTGTACAGAAGGAGATCCATGTTCTTTACCTTGCCACAGACCTCCATGCGCGTCTCTTTGGACAGAACCTTGGTCAAACTGAAAGGTTACCAGCAACGTGCTGAGGAGCATTTGAGATACAACCTGGGAAGAAGCAGAATCCCAGCAATGCTGCATCTCAGGTCATCTGTCTGGTGAAGCTGTCTGACCTCCAGCCATGTGCTTCAAAATCTTTCTCTGGTAAAGGAAAACCCATCACTGAAGCGTTTTCCAGAGTGATCTGTTCCCACTGGTAGCCAAGCACAGACACTCCATCGATTGCCATGGACTGTCCAGTATGTGCTGTACAAACAGCAGCAGGAGCTGTGGTAGAATCATAAAATCATAGAATCATTTAGGTTGGAAGAGACCTTTGAGATCATTGGCCCTTGGCCAGACCTTAACAGCCCTTTCTATTAAGAGATTGTTCCTCAGGTCCAATATAAACTTCCCCCAATGCAACTTGAGGCCAGTTCTTATCTTTTGTTCCTTGGAAGAAGAGACCAACCCCATCTGGCTCCAGCCTCTTGTCAGGGAGTTGTCAAGAGTGAGAAGGTCTCCCTAGACCCTTCTTTTGTCCAGGCTCAACAACCTCAGGCCTCTCAGCCAGTCCTCATAGGACTTGTGCTCTAGACCCTTCCACAGCTTCATTGTCCTTCTCTGGTTTAACTCCAGCATTTACCAGGTCACCACTAAACCATGTCTCTCCCTCTTTTGTGGCAGTTCATCAACACTTGTTTAGCTTTTAGGCCTGAGCAAATGAAACTTGACACAGATTTAAATCTTCTTATTTTGTTCCAAAATAAAAATAAAAATAAAAATAAATAGTTATTAGTGACTGTTATTAGTGAATGTTTGGAACAGCTTCCAGGAGGTTATGAGAACATCTCATTTATCTCCAGATGCTGCTGAACAGTGCATTCCTCCACATTCCCACCCTGAACAGCTCTGCTACATGTTCAGATACCCACAGAAGTGGGTTAAATACCAGGAATCTGTGCATAATCCAGCTCAAACAGCCCTATCAGAGCAATTTATCTGGCTAGTTTTAGTAAAGCATGTTATTAAATGGATTAAGGTAATTAAACGTTGTTACCATTAATAGCTCCTGTGATAACATGTCCTGCCATGGGGCCCTTCTTATCTGTGACCTCAGTGTAACAAATTGGGGCTCACCAAAGATGATGGTTATTGTAGTAGAGGCAGCATTATGTAGTTTTCTAGCTCTTTAGTGCTATGGGAGGATCATAACTTTGGTCTTTGCTGTGAGTGTGCCAGAGCCTGTCCCAGGCTGCCCAGAGAGGTTGTGGAGTCTCCTTCTCTGGAGAGATTCCAAACCCGCCTGGACAATGCGATGCTGAGCCCCCTGCTCTGGGTGACCCTGGTAGAGCAGAGGGGTGGCACCAGATGACCTCCAGAGGTCCCTTCCAACCCCTGTAGGGAGCAGGAACATCTGCAACTAGAATAAGTTGCTCAAAGACCAATCCAACACAGCCTTAACACTTCCAGGAAGGAATAGGGGATGTCCAGGCTGTGTGTTGGGCACTTCCTGATGGACAGGATTTTGCTGTGAATCATTTCTTCCTGGAGATCTGATGGAGACTTGTTTACTGAAATATCACAGCTTAGACTGGACAGAGCATCAGAAAATATTGACTGGTGGACCAGTGTGACCCTTCTCTAGTGGGCAGATGGAGGAGGCCTGTTGCATCATAGAATTATAGAACTGTTTGAGTGAGTAGAGACCTTTCAAGGTCATCTAGTCCATCCCCCCTTCAGGGACCAGGGACATCTGCAACTAGAGCAGGTTGCTCAGACCCCTGGCCAACCTCACCTGGAATGGTTCCAGGGATGGGGCATCGACCATCTCTCTGGGTAACCTGTACCACAGAAGATTCATTAGCAGTGGAGGACACACTCCCACTCCAAGCCACGAGCAGCCTCAGTGCTCATTTTTGCAGCCCAAGTGATGTAGGCCTTGGTTTTGCTTCGTAGTGTGCAGGGAGTACTGTCCTCTGAGGGTCCCCAGCATCTGGCAGTGCCCAAAAAAGCCTCAAACATCTCAAACAAATTGAAAAAGCCACGACGTTGGAGGACTCTGGTTTTATTTTTTTTGTTATTATTGTTCTTTTTCACCTTTTCTTTTAGTACCAAGTTAGCGCATGGCCCCTCTTTTTTTTTTCCATGCACAGCTGGAACTTTTCTAGAATTTGGGGGAGGAGGAGGAGGAACTAAAGGGAGCTGGTGGCAATATATCATTTGGCAACCAGTATGTGGCTGCTGACAAATAAGCCGGTAGTTATGGTAATGCCCAGCCCACATTCAGAGCCCCGGAGAATGGGCTTTGATGGCAGGTTTTGGTGCTTTTCCCCTGATTGGAAATAATTCAGTGAGTCTCTGAAAAATTTTGATCCTTTGAGCTGTCAAACACTCCAATGTTTTATGTGCCCTGTCAACCCGGTTAGGGCTTTTGAATCGGATGAACATGAAATCTCCATAAATGGCATAAGCAGCTGGGATTGAGGGCACAGCTCTTACAAAACACCTACTCCCCAGGGACTCTGCAGCCACCTCCTTGACTCTGGAGATTTCAGGGGTGCAGGAGGTTTAAGGTAGATCAGAACTGAAACATATCTCCTGCCTTGCTCCAGAAGCTGCTATTTTTTTGAGGGGAGGGTCTTGTTAGTTCCTCTGCATGGCCAGAGACTTGGTGTTGGACAGGAAAATGACATTTCAGCATCCCAAACCTTCTCTGGAAGGAGGATGGAGGGATGGATATATGGGGGAGTCCTCCTGCTTGTTTCTCTCCTTGCTGGATACAGTCTGGGGGTGAAGGGATGGAGAGCAGCCCTGCACAGAAGGACTTGGGGGTTCTGGGGGTGAGAAGCTGGAGCTGAGCC
>JANHFX010139583.1:0-14504 GCA_027560015.1 Chloroceryle amazona
TAAAGCTGTTCTAGTTTCCTTTTCTAATCACTGAGTCTCTCTCCCTTATTCCTTTTCTCTTCCCCTTTGGGGAGGGAGGGGGGTTAACAGAGTGTGTCTGTTAGGTCTTAGGGGCTGCCCTGACCCTAAACTGCGACAGTCTCATCCCACCCACTGTACCTGAAGGTCCCCTTTTGTTCTCTTCATCTAATAGTTTTCACTCCATTACACATCTAGCTTTTAAAAAAATAGGTTTTAAAATGTAGTCAATCTGAAAAAGTCTTAAAAACAAAAAAGTAAGTTTCTCAGTGACCATACAACCCAAATATCATATGATCATATGTAAGCAACTGTTAGTTATATGGGGGAGGGGGGGGAGAAGGGGAACAGCACACTATTTTTTTATGAAAGCAAAATGTAACATTTTAATCATCTTAGAAGAGGTAGAGAGACAGTGTTTTAATTGATGCCATCCAGAACTGCAGTATTGATGTCATACCAATTTATTGCTATTAATGATAAAACCAGATTTAAGAGCTATATCAGCAATGAAGTGATATAACTGTCATCTCCCATATTCATAGAATAAGACATACTCATATCTACTCACAATAGCAGATTCCACCAGAAATCTATCACTTATTGTAAACATTGTATTTGTGCAATTTCTTTTTCATATTTAATTCCCAAAATTATGAAAGGCAAATTTAGTAGCATAAAACACATTAAGTTTCACGTTTGGCAATGAGAAACTCATTCTTCATAGACAATGAAAAATCTAGCAGCACATTTTCAAACATTAATACAAGTATTTATGGATTGCCCTCCCTCCAAATTCCTCCCTCCCTCAAAGAACCAAAAATAAAGTGCAATACCCATAAAAATGAATCAAGAAAATAGCTACATTCTTTTCTTTGTAATAAAAAAAAAAAAAAAAAAAAAAGAGTACTTTGCCTCAGTCTTAACAGTGCTATATTGTGTCCATCATTTTGGGTTCTTCATCTTTTTGTAGCTTTGAATTTAAATTGAAGACACTTCTGTTTATGCAACCTTGTAGATCATTTACATTCTGCAACAAATCACAGAATCACAGAATGTTAGGGATTGGAAGGGACCTCCAAAGAACATCGAGTCCAACCCCCCTGCCAGATCAGGACAAAACTAGAGCAGATCATGCAGAAATGCATCCAGAAAATGAAGAATTGAAAGCTTAATCTCAATACATACATACACTTACAGAGAACTAAGTCAAGCTCTTTATTTTCTCTGTCTTAATATAAGTTCACAATAAAATATAATTTCTTAAAAAAACTCCAAACCAGACAGTATTATCATAATGTGAATGTAAGGAAGCTTCTTTAAATTTAGCTACCATACTATCACCTTACTGTGCATTTACTTAGGGTTTAGCTACTAGATTTTACCAAACAGGTACCTTGAGCAAATTTATTTTGAAGTACTTTAAATTGTATCTCCTTCCTCAACATCCAGCCTTTAAAAGATGTCATCATCACTAACACTGAAACCAAAGACCCCCATGTTCCAAGATAAAGATAAAAACAAGGGCAGAATATTATAACAGCGTAAACTTTGCTTAGACTTGACTACCTGTAGGTTTCCATTAATGAGATTAGCCTTTTTCAGTTGAAAGCTCATTTCACCTCCTGTGATACAAAGTATATTTATTTCTAGTACCTGAACAGATTAATGATGCAGATTTCTATTTAGCACAATTATTCAAGGGTACTGAATTAACATATGCCTTTTGACACATAAATTGTGAGAGCTTTGAGAAACAATCACTCTCTAATATTGATAATAGTACACATTAGACCTAACAGTGCTCCAAGTATAGAGAGGCCTATTCCTAAGTCTCAAAAAGTACATCTTCTCAAGAGTGTAGCAAAAATCTATTCTTAATAGAGTCATTATATTAATTTCTGGAAATAAAAAGCCTACCTGTGACAAAGACTCCAGTCCTTCTACAATACCAGTATAGACACTGGGATTCCGTACTGACATAGCTTGAAATCCTTGAGATTGTGAACAGATTCTCACTCTTGATTTGAATGCTTCAAGCTCAGTTTTAAAAGCTTCCAAATAGCCTTCTTCCCCTGCCTGTAATGAAAAGAGTGAAATATTTTTCATCTCAGACAGATTTACTTCTTGTTGAAAGCATACATACTGCTAATAAGAAGTACTGCAGTAATGCATATTATACTCATTGAAGGATAATGGTTTGGACAAGTCAATAACAATATTAGCACCAGTTAGGCTGAAAAGAAGATTCAGGTATGCTGGTTTTTGTTTGTTTTGTTTTGTTTTAAAAAGAGACTTTAGCATTAGATGAGTATAGGAACTGAGTTATTCATTCATCTGAGAACATGTAAGAACACAACAAATATAATTTTAACTCTTCCTTTATTACATCTCAGAAGCCAATACCCTTAAGAGAAAAGGTACTTGTGCAAGAACTCAATTCAAAAGCAAAGCATGAATCAAAGCGGATGTCAATTTAAGGCATCATTAAGATCAGCATGACTTGATTCTTCAGTCTTGTATAACTTAACATAGAACCTGCATCAAATCGCAGCTTCAGTCTTCTCATATCTCTCTCCTCCCTCTCTCAGCATTCCAGAGCTAGCTATGACTGACTGAGGAGAATCAGACTCCAAATTGGGCCGTCATGAACTGCATAGAGAGGCATTATGATAAGCAAAATAGGACACTCGGTCGTTAGACACATTCATGTTTGCGGCAATTCACTATTCCACATTCCTGTAGTTCTCACGCTATGTTCTACTTTCCCAATGGCCTAACAAGAATCCATGGAACTTCCATTCTTAAGATCAGAATTAAACAAAACATTCATCCTAGAAAGAACTGCCAACAAAACAATGCTTCCCCATAAGCTTGATTCAGTCAGCAACATATTTAACTTCCAGCTGTCAGGAAGAAAGCTCCTTCAGAACACTGATCCTTTGCAAGGGTATCAAGAGTTTCTCTCAGTGTTATACAAGTTCTGACTTACTTTGGCTTTTTGGAAAAATAGACGAAAACAGCCTCTTGGATCCACATTACAACTTCTGGCCATTTCTATAATAAACTGCATCGCAACTGCTTGGTGTGCTATTTGTTCCATCAGAGCTCTTTTCTGAAAGGAGAAATTACATAATTACAGAAAATATCTTTAAAAGTATAACTCTAAAATTCAGCAACATCTTTGCATTTGATTCCTAAAGAGAAAAGAACTGATGGTGACAGAAGCAAAGGGACTTAATGAGCTTAGGCTAACACTAATGTAATAATGTGCTTTGGAGGCTTTCTTCAATAAGATAGCATGGACATGGGAAAACAGGGAGAAGAGTAATTAAATGGCTCATCAATTCAGATGGCTTTTCTGTACTGTAAGTGGGAAAATGCATAATTTTAAGCAGTTTAAAGTTCTTCCTAGTACCTGTTCAGCTTCTAGATCAAAACACCATAAGATGAGATATTTAGCTGTTTCTTCACATACAAGATACGGGTGATCAGACAAAAATCTTTGACTGTCATCCCATCTGCCCAGCATACCTGATTAAAAAAAACAAACGACAACATGAATTAACACATTTAATATGGAGAAGTGATTTAATGCCGTGAAGACATTATTCACATTTACATACTACTACAATCTCCTTCATATTTCAATGTTACCTGAGAAGAACAGCATGCAAATAAAACTGAACTGTTTTTTTTTCTGTTGCTTTTAAAACACCTTCCAATGCTGAAAGAGCATTACCAATAAGGTATGCTCGGACTGTAAAGATACTGAAATATTAGCAGTGGCAGTTAGCTGCTACTATTAAGATCTTATTTTTATTGTATCTCTGGCAGTGTTAAAACCAGGTTAGCTGTAAATGGTTTTCACACACCATAACAAAGTAGTATATATACCTATTTGTTAAGAATTTGATAGTATAACTAAGTTGACAGATGGGAGATTTACATTCGGTGTTTTTGACAAAAAAAGTTCTTTAAGTGCTTGCAAGTAAGACAAATAGAAATGAAAGTATAATCACAATCTAAAATGAATATGCTTCTGACATGGTTTCCTAGGTTTTTGGAAATACAAACCTATTTTTATAACCAAGTTCAAGCATTAAGGTCAAAACAAGAGAGCCTGTTGTGGTTTCAATGGTGGTTGAAAGTCAAATAGAAGACTGAATTGTAGTAAGTAGCATGAAACTACCTTCATGGAAAGAGCTGCAGGTTGAAAGTCAAACTCAAAATTCAAGCACTGAGATTGTCTCCCCTCTCCCTCATAATCCCTCATATGAGTTAATTGCCCTGATATACATATTAGTGATATTTTACCTCTTGCCAGTACTAGATACAAAGTTTTACCCTTCTATCACTCATATAAATATATCATTAAAAAAAAAAGATCAGTTCCATCTCTACATAGTCTTAACAGCTGTTTTGCAGATATTTACCTTTTATCAGTCATCTCCCTCAGGGATTAACAGACAGCAAAACTCCAGCTATTTATAGATATATAGATACAGACAGTCCCAGGCACTTTTACATTGCATCTCCATTAATGCCCAAATAATTTCCCACAGAACAGCAGAAAAAGTTGCTAGAATTATAATTTTCATGACTTGAAAAAATTTTCCAGTTCTGTGTTGACTCAGGAAGTTCTCATTGATCATATCAGTCTGGAGAAGAGAAGGCTCCGGGGAGACCTAATAGCAACCTTCCAGTACCTGAAGGGAGCTTATAAAAAGACTGGCGAGGGCCTGTTTACAAAGGCCTGGAGTGAAAGGACGAGGGCCGATGGTTTTAAATTAGAAAAGAGTGGATTTAGATTGGATGTAAGGAAGAAGTTTTTTACCATGAGGGTGGTAGAACACTGGAACGGGTTGCCCAGGGAGGTGGCTGAGGCCCCATCCCTGGAGACATTCAAGGTGAGGCTTGACAGAGCTCTGAGCAACCTGCTCTAGTTGAGGATGTCCCTGCTCTTAGCAGGGGGGTTGGACTAGATGACCTCTAGAGGACCCTTCAAACCCAGACATTTCTGTGGTTCTATATGAACCAAAAGGATTCTGTGATTTAGTTTCCTTTACTTTGAAATGGTTATTTGATACAGTGCTACATCTCCTGTCCTGAGAAACAAGAATCTAGATACTCTCCTTGCTAGATGTTTTGTTTGTTAGCATCCATTTTATACAATAATAATGAAAAAAAGAAATAGACCTACACAAATTCTACAGGAGGTTAAACTGAAAAATGTTGAAAGCAACATACTTACCAAAGTATCTAATCTTTTGTTCATGCTTCTGTATAAATGATTTAGATATATCTTCATCTTCTAATTCTTTTCTTTTATATTGACTAATACAACTCTAAAGATGAGAAAAAAAATCCTATCATAGAATCTTCACCTATACCTTTTTTGAACTACAGAATTATTTTAATACATTATTATTTAAAGGGCAATGTTCTAGTTGTAAGCATAGCCCAGCAAACGCATATGTTCCCAACACTTAAAGTACTCAAGAAGGTTCTTTACCAAAACACAGCTTGTCTAATTAATCATAGGGTGAAAAGTGCCTTATTATATTCTTCTTCTGAGCAATAATCTATCTTAAAGTTCTACACACTAGTAGGAAGGAATTTACTGATCTATAAACAATGAGAAACATCTACACCATCTAGCTGGATGTAATTACGAAAAACAATGCATTAACAGTTCATATTCAAGTTAAGTGTTGAAAAAAACCCTGCCATTTACTATGAAGACAGTTTGTGCTAAAATAATCTGTATTAATAAATTCACATTATTAAAGCAAACTGCATGTTTCAAATGTGAGAATTTGGCATAACAAAGCAGCAAACCATGTGAAGAACTATTGCTCATTCTTGGATCTGGCAACAGTTTCTGTAAGGGACAAATATAAGTTCTGACTCACAATTAAAGAAGTGTCATACTTATTCATTATATCAATGTAACATCCCTATTAATAGGGCAAAATAAGAAAGAAAAGCATTCAACACATGACAATAAGCACTATACTACACATAGAAAACACTCAAGATGAGAATAGAAAAAAAAAGGCTTATAATCATTTTCATACACATTTATGTCATACCTTATTAAATACCTCCTTACTAAAAGAATCTGTATTCCATAGGTTCTGTCTTTCCCTCTGTATTAGCACTGCTTCTTTTCTTCTCCACTCTTCCTCTCTCTGTCTCAGTTCTGAAGCTTCAGCCTGTGCTTTGGCATATTCCTGATCCATGGATTCTGAATTATGCAGTGCTAAACTAGCAAGTTTCTGATGGGCTTCTGCTAGATTCCATTTGTATTCTACAGAGCTCTTCACAAACTCTTTTTGTTTTTGACAGATTAATTCAATCCTTTGACCATAGGTCTGCATGGAAAACAAAATGAGCTATTTATGGAAGGAAAACTGACAGAATTTATGAAGCATATAGAAACAGAAAGCTTTGACTCCCAAACAGAATACTGAGATGGAAGGCCTCTTAAAGTAATATTATATTCTCAACAGTGATTAAACATGATACTGTGCAGCTAGGTGATTTTTAAAGAAAAATTCTTCAAGCTTTCTACACTTAATTGAAATATATTTGCAGAATCATGGATCAAGTATTGCCACCAATAATACAATCTCCAGACTGCATATCATAAAAGTATTTTATAGATGAAAACTCCCCTTTAGTTGTCTTTACTCTGCAAAATTAACAATAGCCAAAATATCAGAATTCTTCTAAGACATATTACTAAGAAGAAAGCATCTGCTTTTTGATATCAAATCATAATAATAGAGTAACTATTACCACCTACCTCCCATCATGGATTAATATTACTATGGTGGGTTGACCTTGGTTGGCTGGCAGGTGCCCACCAAGCCTCTTTTATCACTACCCCTCCTCAGCAGGATAGGGGAAGAAAATAAGTTTAAAAAATCTTATGGGTTGAGATAAAGACAGGAAGATCACTCACCAATTAGCATCATGGGCAAAACAGACTTGACTCGGGGAAGATTAATTTAATTCTGGTGCACAAAGAAGACTGTGTCTAGCAGGTCAAGGGAGGTTCTCCTCCCTCTCTACACTGCACTAGTTAGACCACATCTGAAGTAATGTGTCCAGTTCTTGTCTTCCCAGTTCAAGAGAGAGAGGGTACTACTGGAGAGAGTCCAACAGAGAGCTATGAAGATGCTGAAGGGACTGGAACATCTCTCTTATGAGGAAAGGCTGAGAGCCCTGGGACTGTTTAGCCTGGAGAAGACTGAGAGGGAATCTTACTAATGTTTGCAAATATCTGAAGGGTGGGTGTCAAGTACAAGGGGCCAGTCTCTTTTCAGTGGTGCCCTGTGATAGGATGAGAGGTAATGGTAGCAAGGTGAAACACAAGAAGTTCCACCTCAATGTGAGGAAAAACTTCTTTATTGTGAGGGTTACAGAGCAGTGGAACAGGCTGCCAGGAGAGGTGGTAGAATCTCCTTCTCTAGAGACTTTCCAAACCCACCTGGATATGTTCCTGTGTGGTTTGCCCTAGGTGATCCTGCTTTGGCAGAGGGGTTGGACTCAATGATCTCCAGAGGTCCCTTCCAACCTCTACCGTTCTATGATTCTATGATTTATTGCCAATTAAAAATAGAGTAGGATGGTGAGAAACAAAGACAAAAACTAAAAACACCTCCCCCTCACTTCCTCCCAAGGTCAACTTCACTCCATTGTTCCTGACTCTTCTGTCTCCTTCTCCCTGCCCTGAGCAGTGCTGAGGGGATGGGGAACGGCAGTTGTGGTCAGTTTGTAACACTTCTTCTCTGGCACTTCTTCCTCCTCATTATTTTCCATCCTTCACCATGGGATGTATTTCTTCAAGAACTGTTCCAGTATCGTTCTGTTCCATGGGGTACGTCCCTACAAAAAAGACTGCTCAAACACAGGTCCCCCAGAAGCTGCAGCTCCTGCCAGAAGCCTGCTCCAGCATGGACTCTCCACTGGCTGCAGCTTCCTTCAGGGCACATCCACCTGCTCCAGTGTGGTGTCCTCCATGGGCTGCAGTGAGGATATCTGCTTGAGCATGGTCTTCTCCATGAGCTGTGGGGAATACCTTGTCTGGCATGTGGTCCTCTCCATGGGTTGCTGGGGGACAATCTGCTTCACCATGGTCTTCTCCACAGGCTGCATGGGAATCTCTGCTCTGGTGCATGGAGCACCTCCTCCTCCTTTCTTCTCTGACCTTGAAGTCTTAAAGGTTGTTTTTCTCACATTTTTTCCCCACTCCTCTCTCTCTCAACTGCTACACATTTTTTTTTCCCTTTCTTAAATATGTTTTCACAGATGTGCCACCAGATTTGCTGATTAGCTCAGTTTTGGCCTGCAGTGGGTCCATTTTGGAGCTGGCTGGAACTGACTCTGTACAACATGAGGGCAGCCCCATGTCTCTTCTCACAGAGGCCACTCCTGCAGCCCTCCTGATACCAAAACCTTGCCATGTAAACCAAATACAATTATTCAGTGCATGTCCTAACATCTTAGCCTGGAGTATCAGTGAAAGTAGAATTTAAGCTGAGGCACAACATAAACATCCCTTTCCTTCTACCAAATATATTGAGATGGTCATTAACAGCTAGGAGATGGAAGTGATTTCTTAAACCACAGCATTTATATTGTCTACAGATGTAGACTAGAAACTCAGCAATTTAAGAAGTTTTTATTTCTGTAAATCATCTACAGGCTACAAAGAGGACTGAGGCTCTGTCTTCACAAGAAGCCCTATGGACAAGGGGAAATGGGTACAAGTTGCACAGGGAGAAAGAAATTTTTTACAGTGAGAAAAATCAATCACTGGTACAACCTCCCCAGGCATGTGGTAGAGCCCCCATTCACTGGAGGTTTTCAAGATGTGATTGGACAGGGTACAAGATAATATCATCTACGCTCCCTTTCCCACGATAGGTTGGACCCCATGATCTTTCAAGGTCCCTTCCAACCTGGGCTGTTCTATAATTCTACAGTCTGTTATGTCCTCCAAACAGAAGTGAGAAATAAAATGTGTGTATTGGCTTCTCAGCCTTCTGGTGCAATATTCTGAAGTTAGTGATGGTCACCATTTTCAGTAGAGGGATAGGAAGGGCACTGTAAAGTGTGAGAGCTTATCTGGAGGAAACTTCAGCGCAGATTAATCAAAGCTCTCATGCCAACTTTGTTTCAGAATCACAGCAAATGTCTTTTTAAAGAACAATTGACTACTCACAGTTTTGAAAAAAATTACTTATAAACAGTCTTCCTAATGACCTACTTCTGCTATTTATAGCTATATAGAAAGAGGGACATTTATAGGCAATGTTCAAATGAGTGCTGGATGGATACTCCCAAGACTAGGAAAAAGGAAGGAACAGTAGAAAGAGAGGAACAGTAGAAAGAAACTTTTGCACAACTCCAACCTTCTGTGCCACCTGTCACCTCAGCAAAAGAATTGTTAGGGACTGAGGGTAATTTGACAAAACCAAGGGAAATTGAGACTTGGAAGAAGGGAGGAGAGGTGTTTGACTGAAGCTGAGCCTGGGGAAGGGAGAGGAAAAGTGTTTCCTTAAGTGTTTTATGTTTTCTTCCTTCAATACTGTTAAGCTTCTGTCAATTGGCAATAAATTATATTGAGTTGAGACTGTTCCCGAGAGTGCTCCCTAGAGTGTGAGCACTCAGCAGTCCTTTACTCTGAGTGAAAGTATAGAAATGCAGGACACTTACAGCTGCCACCCCAGGAAGATGCCCCTGAAGTGTCTATGATGGTGGTGAGAAACCAGAGCTGCTAAGATACAGCCAATAGCTCAAGCGAGCAGAGCTCTGGGGAGTTTGGGGCCTATGCCACTTGCAAACACAGCCCTGTACAAAGGAGGAGGGCTTTAAGATGACATGATGGAGGGATATGCTGAGCAGTGGCCCAATCCTGGAAATGAAATAACCCCATGGAGGGCTTGGGAAGAAGGAAGTAATCAATTGCAGTTTCTTGGCTGCTGGAGTGTATTTACAGGTGGGAAGGGAGGGACCCTGAAAAGGTGGCCATCACTGACACCATGGCTCAAAAGCTCTGATGGCTAGACACAGTTACTAACATCTTTCTGGTATCACCTGATAACCTGGTGGGATGCCTTTTTGATTAAGGAGTGACCTATATGTACCATACTGGAGGGAGCATGCCAGAAGAATGGTGCAAGATTAGCAGCATGGCCAAGGATAATACCGAGAGATATGGTAGTATGGTTAACCTTGTGAAAAACATGAGGAAAGAATGGGAATTCTGCATACCCCCCCATACTTCATGCTGGGATTTACAGATGTTTGAAAGAAAAGGAAAATAATATGACAGAGCAGGATGGAAGGCCCTTTAGAGATCTAGAACTTCAAGCTAAGCAATTGCAAGAACAAGGGAGAGGTCAGAGCTCAGTTAAACCATTGCCTTCTCCTACCTCTATCTATGGGCAACAGTCTGTTCTGACAACTGATTTAAACAACTGCATGGAGGCAAAGGGCCACTGGCCTGGCAGGGGACGGGGATAACTGAATTTACTGGACTATCTAGGTAGGGTGGCCTTATTGCCCTCATCGTGTAGCAGTGATGGTGTAGTTGTTCATGGACCTGGAGGAGAGACATGTCCAGCTCTAGTGGAAGGAAGCCTCTATTTGAATAGACAGGACTGGTACCCCCTACTTGCTGCCACTGCCATCCTCAGGACTTACTTTCTTAACCACCACAGATGGACATATGAGACAGGAAAGCTTTGCATGGGATAGGAAGAAGTGTGGTTTGCACAGGAGGGGACCAACTGCAGCACTCTCTACTGACCCCAGTGTTGTTGCATGTACTCAGATAGACCCAGTTGTCATTCCCTTAGCAACCCAAGTAATATGATGAAAGCAGCAGTAATTTGCTGTATGTAGCGTGATGATGTTGAAAGTAGAGTTTATAATGGATGCATGTTCAAGCAGTTCTTAAATATGCGTTTCACATTGGTAAAGGGTGGAATGTATTGGGCACAAAGTAAAGGGGGTTGGCATCAGGGGGATGAAGGGGTGACCTGTGCAGGAAAGGGCAATGTATTCCTTTGTATCAGTCATAGCTGGTTCCAGACAGCTCTGAAAATGATGTCAACAATCTATTGCATGCCAAAACTTGGCACACCTGGTGCCTAGTGCTCAAACATATTTAAGAAAGAGTGGCAGCTGCTGCTGGGAGGAGAAATGGAAAGAGATGATGTAGGTACTAGCTGGAGATGCAATCTTGAAAGGAATTACTCCACATCAGAGCAGCTATGCCCTGAAGGGATGGTGTCCTGTGGTTAAGCCATACCAAAGTAGGCACACTCTCAAAAGACCTGCAACCCATGGAGGAACCCAAACAAGAGCAGAGGAAAATGAGTAAGAAGAAAGGAGTGGTGAAAGAAAATCAGTAAGCAGCAAGGAGCTGCAGAAAGATGACCTCAACCTCCCTTGTGTCACCTGTCACCAGATCATAGCCCATCAAGAACAAGGGAAGTTGAGTCTAGGAAGCAGGGAGGCATTTAATTGAAGTTGAATCTGGAAAAAGGGGAGAAAAGGTGTTTCCCTGCTTGTTTAATTGTGGGGTTATTTTTCCCCTCAATACCTGAATCAGTAATTGAGTTTGTATCAGTTGGCAACAAAATAAATGAAATAAAATTCCTGGAATTGAGACTGTTTTGCCTGTGATAGTGGCCTGGTGACAAATTCCAATATTACCTAAAGCATTGCCACACAAGTCCTTTCTGACACGTGCAAGGATAGCTAAATAGATTCTGGATAAGCATGCACTTACTCATGTCCATTTACACTCCCACTCACAGTGCACCATACTCAGTGATTATTTAAGAAAAAAATATAAAAATTATCACTTCTCAGACTCATGTCTTTTCACCTCTTTAGTGGTTTCATATTATATTTTACACTACACAGCGCAAAGAAAGTACACGTGTATGAGTCCAAAACATATACGGCTCTCTGTAAATTGATTCTGTAAACTGATAGTCAACAGCCCTTCCCCGAGAACCTAAAGAGCTGAAACCAGGCGCGAACCCTGCAGATGCAGCCACTGGCAACGTAGAACGCCCCAGCGGTGGGAAACACTCGTGCTTCCACCTAAGGTTCGGTCCAGCAACTGAAACCCACGCCACTGCACGTGCGGCTGAAGACACCCCACCACCCCCCCGCCGGAGGAAGGAAGGAGCAAACGGAGCCCAGTACAAACTCAGCAGAACAAGAAAACGGCATAACAAGAGATACGAGATGTACCTGCGTTTCCGACAGGCGTTGGATAGATGTGAGAGTCAATTCCCGTTCCTCATCCTCCTCAACCGAATCAAGACCCTGAAAGGAGGAAGACCACAACGCCATTCTCACCACAAACTACACAACATCAGCTGAACCTCCCCAACCCTGAACCGGATATTCCTGTTGCTTGAGGTCGTTACAGCTTCCCCGGAAATGACACTACACACTACCTCCAACGGCAGACGGAAGGCTTATTTCCCTTCCCTCACCCTGCACGTTACCTCACCACAGGTCCAGATCACGTGAGTAGAGCCGGCCTTGCCTCTTCTGAACTCGTGGAGTCTCAATTCAATGGGACACGGGGGGTTGGTTTGTGCGTGGTCTGTTTGTCATTGAGCCTGTTTTATTGGATCAGTGACTCTGAAAAGTTTTTTAGGGAAATAACCTTGCTGAAGTTGTCACTGGGTGGAACGTGATCGGTTATAATCTGGTTTGCAAGCAGCCAAGGGAAAGCCTTCAATGCAGAAATCCCAGGAGCAGCTCAGTCTGCTCCACCTAGTCCTCTGCCTTCTGAGCTGATTGCTGTATGTGTATCTCAGACCTGCTTCCCAGTCACAGGTTTGGATGTTGTTACAGAGCAAGAGGTGATCGTTGAATCAGTGTGGGAAATGGTTCTTTTGTGCTGAATCAGCTTTGCAACATATGCAGGTCAATGTTTAGCTTTTGCTAAAATGGAGATATATCTACGTTTTCTTTTTCAGTGTTCCATGAAAATTTTCTGTAAAGATGGAGACAGTTATCAGTCTTTGCTGCGTCCTCATCTTCATCCAAAGACTACTTTAGGAATTAATCAAATGTATATACATGAACAGGTCTGCTCTAGTATTGTAATGAGTGTGCAAGTTCTTTAAAAGTATATGCATATATCCAAAGGATTGCTTATGCAGACAACACTGCTAAGCACGTTATATACATCCAGTTGGGCTAGCAAACATCCGAGTTTACGTCTCTCCCTCTTAGCCATCGCGAGCAGTGCTCAGTGAGAGCTTCCTGCACTGCATGCCTAATTACACTGGTTGCAAAATCAGCGTGCCGGTAGCCATGGCGTTCTGGAATGGAATGTTTGAATCTCCATAGCAACACGATGCCGCAGCGGCTGTAGTGGCAGCTCAGTGAGCTGTGCGTTGGGGCTTAAGAGCTACCGCGGTCGGTTTTGCTCCCCCTCCTTCTATATCCCGGTCCCCTCGAGTTGCTAGGACCTTCCTCAACCCTGTGGCTGGCACTGTGGCCACAGTGCCTTTGAAGTAGATAGTGAGCTTAAGATTCACACCATGAAGTTTGAGCCACGTCTGAGAAAAGGAGTGGGGAGAGCATTGACAGAGTTCAGGGACAGGATAAAGGAGCTGGAGGAACACCTGGAAATTCTACCTCTGATACTGTTGTCCCAAATCTGGATTCTTCACGCGGTGTGCAAAGAGACAAAACACACATAGAGTCGAGACTTTTGCTTTATTCCAGTTCTGCACAGAAAAGGATGCTAGGCAATAATTTGCAAAGCTAGCACACTCTTTATAGCCAGGTAACATATTTATACCATTCAAACATATGAACACTCTACATATTTAATTAGTACATGTCCTGGTTTCGGTGAGAACAGAGCTGGTTCTATTCAGTGATTTTACCTTTCAGCTCAGTACTTCTAACTAACTGGACTTTCTGAAGTTAGCAGCCTGTTTTCCCAGACAGTGTCTGCTGCTGGCAGTGATAACAGCCCATGTTTAGAGTTACTACCAAGGATTGGTGTGCAAACCAAGGCCACTGCTGGATCTTGTGTACCACACAGGGGGGTGCAGAAAGTGAAAGGCTGCACCTTCAGGGAGGAGTGGACAGGGCAGATGACCCCCAGGTGACCAACGAGGTATTCCAGCCCATAGTCATCATATTCGGTATAAAATTGAGGGCTCTGGAGGGTCTCTGGCTCTTCTCCCCTCTTGGACTGCTTTGCCAGCTATGCTTGGCTTGGCTCGGGTCCTCTTTTGGTTCCTTCCTCAGAGCATCCAAGGAGGACTCTGTCCGTTCTGCCTTCGATCCCAATCAGTGTGTTCCTGAATCCGGTAGCAGAATCCATCTCCTGAACACAGCTCCCATCTGCTGCAGGGCCCAGTCTGGGACTCCCCCAGTGCCTGCTCCACAGCATTGGTGGTGATGGTGATATAATTACC
>JANHFX010142030.1:0-14318 GCA_027560015.1 Chloroceryle amazona
CCCATCCCTGGAGACATTCAAGGTGGGGCTTGACAGAGCTCTGAGCAACCTGCTCTAGTTGAAGATGTCCCTGCTCTCAGCAGGAGTGTTGGACTAGATGACCTCTAGAGGTCCCTTCCAACCTAGGCATTTCTATGTTTCTATGTATGTTAATCTTACACAGTTTCAAAGTGTGTATTAAAATACATAAATACAAAGAAAATACAGCACATTTACCTTAGAAACATTCCCCAACATCTGAATGCTGTAATAGATGCTGTAAAGACTAACTACATTGTTGTTTTAATTGTAAAACTGTCAAATGACTCTTTGGAGCCTAGTATTTCTAACAAATTATTGAAAAGAATAGTCATAAATGTTTAAAGTAGAATAAAAAGAGCTAAAAAATGTGCAGTACTGACAAGATCACCTATGTTATGACAAGATCACCTAGTTTACATCCTTTCAAATTTTAATTTTTATGTTCTTGGCTTTTCAAAAAGGAGGAAAACCATGTTTTTTTGGGGTAAGTTTTATTCTTAAACCAACACCTGAGAAAAATTAACTTGTTTATCCAGAGTAAGTAAATTCTTAAATAATGGATATATTTTTTTCCCCTGGGATTACAGACTCTATTCTTTCCCTGCAATATATCCTTATTCCTGAGAATGAATCAATTGTACAAAAGAGTTTAAAAAACAAAAATGCTTTTCTTATTATACATACTTTTTCTTCTCACATACACGCTTTAAGTTGCACGTAGTCTTTCCAAAAAAGAACCTCATTTAAGTCCATACAAACTGTATGGACTTAAATGTATGTTTTTTTATTGTCTCCCCAGACTCCTGTATATATACAACCAAAGACATGTCAAAGCAGTTCTAGAGAATGAAACCACTCTGTCTGGAAGCCTATGTTTGTTCTGTAGCCCATTTGCAGAATGTGGAAATGACTGCCCTCCACTGATGTAGGATGAACACGGACATATCATGAGATAAAGAAAATTTCTTAGGAGTACTTTGTAGGGATTGAAATCTATTGCCCCTTCAAGGGAAGAATCAGATAAATCTTGGCCCTTGGAAAATTGAATTGTCAACCTCTAGATCCATTTTCCTTCCACTTAGTTAGACAAGGGTGATATGCTATATATAAACCAAGATATTTCTTGGGATTTTTAAAGTATTGTGGCCTTGTAATCTCCTCAGATGCTTAAAGAGGGAAGATGACCTTTTAAAGGACCATATGTGTTCAATGTGTCAATATTGCATGCTCAGATATAAGCATCCATTCCGTTCGATAGGAAGATATTAAACTAAAGTGGGTATTTCCTTCCTTTCTTTGTTTGTACTCTTCAAATTATTCATAGTGTGATGAAATTTGTTTTGTTTTTGTTTTTCCCAAAGCTAGAGAAAATAAACATGCAACTTCTCCTCAGTGCTAAACTAGAAGTTTTGTAATTGACTCAGAAGTTAAAAATCAGAGTAATATTTTTGTGGGTTGCTATTGATTAGTCACCCACTTCAGAGGTTGTTATTGTTTGGTGGACAAATTTTATGGCTGCTGTTTTCATTGTGAAATTGAGATCAGTCCAAAAAAATGGTTAGTTCTGGATACAAAGAGAATAAACCACATTTCAAGACAAACAAAAAAAAACCCAAAAAAACAAATTACAGAAGGAATTTCCTTGGATAAAGATGATTGTTGCAAACCCATTTATCATGTGATTTTTTTAATTATTTATTTTTTTTTTTTTTTTTTACATTTCATATTCACAAATGTAAAAAATATCTCTTTGAAAAGTACCATTCTTGTGTTGGTGGGTCAGGCAGCTTTAAAGGCCTGCCCTGATAGGTGAATGTATCCTGCTATGATAAAATAATTGGCCAGGACTTAGCTATGTAAATAGCATAAATCATATAAACCTGGGTATGAAGCTTCTTTTCTTTGTGTGCCAGGTATCATCTTCAACACTCCAAGGAACAAGACACAAGATTCTAGCAGTCTACTTCCACAACACATTTCATATACAATTAGAACCAGCGTTCTCTATAGCATGAGAACGGATTTGATTAAAAACCCAGCATGGAAATCCCATCCCCAGAAATTGCCAGCTGATGGGTTTAAATACAACCACATCTTTATTCCTCTTCAAGACATAATTGAAAGGGCAATTATTTCAGCACAGACTGGGACAGATACCTCAGAGCCAGCCATTCAGGTGCAAGCCATGCCTTACCCTTGTCATACCAGTGATCTGTAAGTAAATGTTCAGCTTTGGAATCCAATATATTATCCTTATTAAATTAATGCTAGAGAACTTGGGAAGCTATAAGGTCTTGTAGTGGGCTAATGTATGTCTCAGCACAGGAATGAAGCAGTATGTCCACTACCAGAATATTACAGCGTAACAAATGTTTAACAGCTGTGATCATAACACATTATGCAACTTCTGTCTGGCAAATGACCCCTTATGAGCTGCTTGTAGCTATACTGTGGAGTAGTCTTCTGGACAGAAACTGTGTCAACATACTGTGCAACTAGGTTAGCTCACTTTCCATCCTTAATGGTCCTGAAACTGTAAATTGGTAGCTGGTGTGTGTTTAAATACAGTGTAAAGTTGATAAAGCAAAAGAAAAAGTGTTCATTGTAAAGCCATCAAAATATCATGACTATTAGAATTTAAAATTAATCAGGGGTGTTAAGTCTGTTAAAGTGGAGCAAAAGTTTACTGGCTTATGTCATTCCTTATTGTCCAAATATATTACTTTGTCATAGACAAATCTGAGTTCTGTTTGACTTTGAATGGATTCCTGAACAGTGATTCTGTCAGTTGTATTGTTGACAAGTGCTAATGGAATATTATAGTGCCAATATAAAGTTATTCTTACTTGAGTCTTCAGGAATGCCATAAGGTTTATTTTACCTTTGGTAGCTAACAGCTCTACATATATGTTCTTTCATAGATTCTTGAACCATGTAGGGTTTTTTTTCCCACTTATGATGATGCTAACATGGATGGTTTCAGTTGCTGGTATGGTTCGCAAGCTGGTTTATGAAAGAGAAATTCATCTTGAAGAGGTAAATGTCAGTTAGCCTCTGAAAATAAAATTAATTTAATAAAGTGTACTGAAATACAAATCTTAAACTTTGAGGTGCTTTTTGGTACTCATAGTCCAACTGGCTTTGTTTTCATTTGTTTCCTTTGGGCAGTAGATTCTATTTCTAGCTGCTAACACAGATTCATAACATTGTTTGAGCATCAGCCCTCTTACTATGCAACTATTGCTCCTGAGACAAAAAGCAACAAGCAAAAGATACACAAAAGTTGAAACCTGTTGTTTAGAAAAACTCCTTGTGATGAGAATGGCTTTTATTTTTTATTCTTTTTCATGTTTTGTAATATGCAGTCTAAAAAGATAAAACTTCCTAAACCAAATAAAAAATTTGCCATGTACTGTGTAATTATCAGAAATGTAAGGAAGGATGGCACAGAAAAAAATGACAACTATTTTCTTCTATCAATGGCTTGTCTTAGCAGGTGCTAAGCGTATAGACTGACAAGGAGTTTTATGATACACTTTTTGTATCAATAAATGTTTGGGGGTTTTTTTAAGAATTATGCTGCTCTTTATACTGCTGCAGTAAACTTTTTTTAATTAGGGAAATTATCTAATTTCTCTAAACTTTCTGTTGTAAGACAGGCCTTATTTATTTTAATGATTTTTTAAATGCTTTTTTATTAAATAAACTCAAAGTTAATTTTGATCATTTTATAAAAAATGCTACAGAAGTAGTGTTGACTTGTTTCCAACAGCATTTATTTAATTGATTTTTTTTTTTTTTTTAAAGAGAGGGCTAAGTTATTTGCATGTTAATGCATAAGAGTTTACAAACATATCCATGTTACTTTTAGTTGAACAACAGGCTGGGAAAAAACATTTATTTTTACACTGCTGTATGTTGCCTTAGTACATTTTTTTAGTGTAAAAAAAGGCACGCTGGAGGACCCAGTAACCTGGCACCTGCTCCTGCAACCCCAGGCAAAGGAGAGTTGTGCATGAGCACCGGGGTTCCTCATGTTAGTGTGATAAGCTTGGAGGCAGCCCTCCTCAGAGCATGTTTGATCTAGGAAAGAGCAGCAGGAGGGGTAGCACAGGAAAAGGGAAAAGAGAGGAGTAACTTAAGGGAAGGATGACATCCTTTGGGGAGCTGGTAGTGTCCTAGTGGCAAGGTGTTTTGCTTAAAAAAAAAAATAAAATAAATGAGACAAGTGGAAAATTTCTTCCCTAACTTTAATTCTCACTGCTATGCTGTTTTGCAGTACATGAAGACAATGGGTGTACATCCAGCCATTCATTTCTTTGCATGGTTTCTGGAGAATGTCATTGTGCTCACAATAAGCAGCTGTGCTCTGGCCATCATTTTAAAAGCAAGTGGTATCTTTGCTTATAGCAATGGCTTCCTCATCTTTCTTTTTCTTCTGGATTTTGGAATGACAGTTATTATGCTAAGCTATTTTTTGGCAACATTTTTTAGCAATGCGGATACAGCAGCTTTGTGTGCCAGCATTGTTTATATGATCAGTTTTTTACCCTACATAGTTTTGTTGGTCTTGCAGAACCAGCTGAGTTTCATCATTCAGGTTATAATGGTAAATATTTATTTTCCTTTTCTAGTTTTTCTTCTCCAACCATGTTGTTGATTTCCATAGCTTTGAAAGTGTAGACTATAATTTACTTATTTTTTTCCCAGGTGTCTGTTTGCCTTTGTGCTTCACTAGAAATAAGTTAAATTAATAGACAATCAAGAAAATGCTCTGAATGTAGAAATGAATAATAAATACATTTTAAGAGAAATTATGTAAACCTAGAAATCTGCATAAAATATAAAGAAGTTATATTCCTCATGCTCATGAGTTCACCTTAGGTTTTGGCCTCAAAGTATTTGTAATGTTAGTGTACTTTTGAGCATACCTGATGACGTGCCACTCCTGAAAGTCATTATTTGTTTTGAGGAAAAATAGTGATTGGTTCTATGCATATGTTCTATGTATATGTTCTATGTATATGTTCTATGTATATGTTCTATGTATATCTATGGGGATTAGATAAAAAATTTTTGTATATGTTCTTAACTAGCTATACAGTCTGTGGTATGTGTATTGTTCCTTTATCCTTTATATATATTGTATCCTTAACCTTTACTGTTGAGTAAAGGCAAACCTAGTGTGACCTACTACTTGGTGAAATCCTTTAACATGTGTATATTTCTTTGGCATTGGATCTTCTATGCTCTTTCCTGTTTTATGTATGCCATAGCCTGTTTTCTATCTTCCTACTGTCAACATACAATATCATTGACTGAGACATCAAATACCACCATCATACAATGCACACCATATTTCTCATGGATTTGCTTCACTCTTTCAATAATAACTCACATACCAAATTAAGCTGGTGGAATATTTCATACATTATCTTTAAAAATGAACACTTTTTCAGTGTTAGTAAGTCAGATAAAATATGCATATGAGTAAGCACAGACGTAAGACTGTAGAAACTGGGCATAAATAGGTGGAATTTTTTTTTTCCTGCTGTTGCTTTTTTGTCCTTTTTTTGGGGAAAAGCATGCATCAGATAACTTGCACACATTAGAATCAGTTATTTAAAAATAACTTTTCAGATACCTTGAATTTGCTGAAAATCCAAAGTAGCAGCATGAGAAAAAACCAGTAAATTTTGGAGAGGAGAGACACCATCAAATGAGATGGTAGAACCTTAGCAATCTAAGAGACAGGGAGCCAGTTGATGGGAATTAGAATGAACTCTGTACAAAAATGCCATGCCAATCATGATTGTGATGATTTTTTTTTTTTTCTAAGTAGTAGCCTATGTCATACTTTCTTCAGACAGTTGGCAGGATGAGTTCCTTTTGTGTCAGATATGGCAGAAACCTTGTTTAATGGTATTATTTTAAAATAAGAGGTAAAATAAACTTCTATTTCAGCTCACTTTCAAACTGCAGAACTTCATCACTGTGTAATGCTTGTTAATTTTAGTAATATTTTGTATCAGCCTTCTTGAGCTCACCATTTTTTCCATTGCTCAGCAGTGACTCTTTCTTGTTATACTGCATCACTAACTTGCTCATTTTCTAATCTATAATTTTGTGATACAGCATTACTCTGTTGTTTCTGGGAAGTCAAACATTATTTCCTTGCACAAAAATGCTGTCTTGGCATGTAGTATCCAATGTGCATATTCCTTCTGCCTCTGTCTCTTCTTGACTTCTGGTCTTACAAAAATGAGTCGAACCATTACTCTTACTACAAAAAGTATATTCTTTTGTTGCTTTTACAGTGTTATACATTATATGTTTTCATATGTGGAAGATTTAAGATGTTCTAAAACTTGATATAACTAATGCTTTCCAATATGAATAACTAGGTCAGTAGAGCTTTCTAAGGTTGCGTTTTGTGCCACAAGTTATTTTATTTCATGAAGCTTGCTAATGACATGTTTTATCTGATGTTCACATCCTCTTTCTCCTTTTGGTTTGTAGTGTCTTCTTTCTACAACTGCCTTTGGGCAAGGAGTATTTTTCATTACATTCTTTGAGGGTCAAGAAATAGGTAAGCTCACTGGTTAGAAGAAAAGCTTTGTACTGTTGGAAATGTTTTGAACTTTTTTTTTCCGTAAAAAAAAAAATCTAATTGTGAGTTAACAGAATAAATCATTATAGAAGAAAATTCTTTTTTAATGCCCCTTGAAAACTAAGCTAAGCTTGTGCCACTTTCTAGCAGTAAATTAAAGTGGACTTAGCATTGCTCTATTTGCAGTACAGGGTGGAGGAAAATCTCCATATCCCCTTAGATGACAGAATGAGTATATTCAGCTAATGTAATTGTTCTAGAGATGCAAACCCAAACTTTATGTTTCGTGAAATTCAGTAGAGCTACCTTAGTGGGAGCATCTGACAATATTATTTCACTCATTGAATTTGTTATTTCTCTCTGTCCAGTGGAGGAAGCTTTGGCAAGGCTTTTAGAGCAGTTTCTTGAAAATCTTCATTGATGTCAGTGGCAGCTCTAATGCTTGCTTTCTGATGAGGATATCAACAAGGAGTTTTGTCGCATCATAAAATGGTTGAGGTTGGTAGGGACCTCTGGAGGTCATTTGGTTCACCCCAGTTACTCAAGCAGGGCCATCTAGAGCTGATTGTCTAGGACTGCATCCAGATGGCTTTGGACTATCTTGAAGATTGGAGACCTCACAGCCTCTCTGGGTAACCTGTGCCAGCACTCGATCACCATCACAGAGAAAAAGTGTTTCCTGATATTCAGGGGGAACCTTCCCCATTTCACTTTCTGCCTATTGCTTCTTGTCATGTTGCTGGGCAACAGTGTAAAGCATCTTGCTCTGTCATCTCTGTGCCCTCCTTTCAGGTATTTGTATACATTTGTAAGATTCCTCCTGAGCCTTCTCTTCTCCAGCATGAACAGTCACAGCTCTCTCAGCCTTTCCTCTCAGGAGAGGTGCTCCAATCCCTTAATTATCTCTGCGGCCCTTTGCTGGCTTCTGCAGTACCTCCATGCTTTTCTTGTACTGGGGAGAACAGAAATGGATACAATACTACAGGCATGTCCTCACCAGTGGTCAATATTGGGGAAGGATCACATTCTTCAATATGCTGGTAATGCTTTGCCTAAATCAACCCAGTATATCACTAACTTTCTTTGTGGCAAAGACACATTGCTGGCTCATGTTCAACTTGGTGTCCACCAGGACTGACAGGTCCTTTTCTGCAAAGCTTATTTCCAGCCTGGTGTCCCCCAGCATGTGCTGGTGTGTGGAATTTGTCCTCAACAGGTACAGGACTTTGCAATTCTTGTTAAACTTCATGAGGTTCCTGTCATCCTGTTTTGCCATCCTCTTCAGGTCCCTCTGGCTGGCAGTGTGACCCTCTGGCATATCAGCCACTCCTTCTTGTGTCATCAGCAAACATGCTGAGGATACACTCTGCCCCATTATCCAGATCATTAATGAAAATGTTAAACAGAATCAGACTCAGTATTGGCCTCAGGAGTACATTGCTAGTTACTGGCTTTTAGCTAGACTTCATGCCACTGATCACCACCTTCTGGGACTGGCCGTTCAACCAGTTTTCAATCCACCTCACTGTCTGTTCCTCCAGCCCATACTTCATTAGCTTCTTTAGGAGGTTTTTATGGGAGATAGTGTCAGAAACCTTACTGAAATCCAGGTAAACAAGATCCACTAGTCTCTCCTCATTTACCAGGCCAGTCCTTTCATTGTAGAAGTTTAGTCAAGTTGCTCAAACATGACTTCCTCTTGGTGAAGCTATGCTGACTACTCCCAATGATATTCTTCTCCTTCATGTGCCTGGAGATGGTTTCTGGGATTAACTACTCCATCACCTTCTCAGCGAATGAGATGAGGCTAACTGGCCTGTTGTTCTCTGAATCCTCCTTGAAGGTAGGAGTGAATATTTGCTTTCCTCCAGTCTTTGGGCACTTTTCTTGATTGCCATAATCGATCAAAGTTTATTGAGAGTGGCCTTGCAATGACATCTGCCAGCTCCCTCAGTGCTTTTGGATGCATCCCATCAGGGTTCATGAATTTACAGATGTGCAGTTTGTGTTAAGTATTCCCTGACCCTGATCCTCTTCCACTGAAGGTACATCATCCTTGCTGTAGACTTTTCCTTTTGTCTCTGGGACCTGGGATTTCTGAAGACCAAACTTGATAGTAAAGACCAAGGAGGAGGTGACATTCAACATCTCAACCTTTTCTGCATCCTCTCTAATGAGGTCCTCTGTCTTGATCAGCAATGAGTCCACATTTTCCTTAGTCTTTGTTTTGTCATCTATATACTTATAGAAGACCTTCTTGTTGTGTTTTATATCCCTGACCAGATTCAATTCCATTTGGACTGTAGCATTTTCAGCTTCATCCCTGGATGCTGTAACAATATTTTTATATTCCTCAGAGGTTACCTACCCATCCCTTCTTCCACCCTCTGTATGTTTCTTTTTTTGTGTGTGTGTTTGTTTGGCCAGTAGTTTTTTGTTCAGCCATGCAGGTCTTCTGGCATTTTTAACTGACTTCTTAATCATTGGATTAGGCTACTCTTGAGCTTGGTAGATGTATCTAGGTTGACACATGCACTAGTGTACAGCACAGGGGAGGTTTATAAGAACAATATTGTATCGAACCAGAAGAGTGTAGGTTATTAATTTACTCTCAGCATAATGCTAAGATGAATACTTAGCTACTACACACTGGAATGTAAGAAAATAATCACCTTTACTTTGTGTTTTGTACATTTCTCCTGCTTGACACTATTCATACTCGGCCTGAGTAGCAGCTTGCCTCTGCAAGCTTAGAGGCAGCTGGTGAAATCCCCACTGAGCAGGTGCAGAAATGCTTGAGAACACCCTCTCGTGTTTACGTGTTAGGAAAAAAAAAAACAAAACATTTTGAAACTGGCTAAATATTCTAACAGGTTGCTACCTGTTTTAACATGGTGATCCCTACTATGCCTAAACTAAGATCTGCCCCTATTGATGCTGAAGTTTCAGAAAAATAGGAAGTGAATGCTAGGCCCTTGATAAATGTTTACAAAGAATATGTGTTTATGTATCTAAATGTATAAAGGGATGTAATCCTTTTATTTTTTTTACTGCTAAGGCAAGTTCAATATTGATGACAGAGGATGTTTCAAACTACTAGGCATTGAAAAAATATCATAATGATGCAAAAACTGGTAAAAATGGTAAAGTGAGATGCAGAAAATATTACTTAATATCCCACCAGACACTTCATCAAAATGACTCACTTTTACTGAAGGCAAGATATGCTTTTGGATAAACTGTTTTTCTTGACAATCATAGGGAAAAAAAAAATTGTAGAAACAATATCCTGCCCTGCTTTGCTGCAAGCAAAGTACTATTTTCAGAAAAAAAGCAGTGCTTTTTGTAAATCTACAATTTGATTACTTTTGTTTTCCATTTATCAAATATGGTAGCGTTCTGTAAGAAATTGCACTTTTCTTTCTTCCTTTCTCGTCTTCTGCAATGTAATAATATTACGAAGCGATTATTCAGTACGTTTGTTGCTCCAGTTTACCTCTGAATGCAGTCAATGCACACAGATTCTTCCTGCTTAGTTAGAATTCAGAGACTTAAGCTTTCAGATTTAGTATTACAGAAATGACTTTAAACTTGGTATAACATATTTCTTTATATCAAAAGAATGGCATAAAGCCGGATTCATTGAAGAGGTCAGTGCGCGGTTTTGTCAGGTTTTTTTAGCTGGCCCTTAATTTGGCAAAAGAAAAACTTCATAAACAGCCCTTTCTACAAAGCTGCTCTGCATTTTCCCATCAGCAGTGTCACCTGCTGTTCTAAACAGAGGCTTATGGAGGCAGAACAATTAATTTCCATTCATTAAGATTACTGTTATTAACTGTGGTCTTTCTTGTGTCAGTGCTTGAACACCAAGAAGTGTGTGATGTTGATGTGTTTGTGATCTTTAATGCTGTACTGATTTAGCTATGACATTTTAAAAATCATTATTATTACCATTACAACCAGGAATTCAGTGGAATAATGTGCACCAGTCAATGGCAAAAGGAGGATATATGACCTTTGGATGGATGTGCTGGATGATGTTATTTGACTCCATTTTATATTCTATAATTGGCTGGTATTTCAGCAATATTATTCCTGGTAAGATTATTGAGTTATTTCATATTTTTGAAGAAGTTATTGAATGGAATGGACAGAAATGACTTTCCACATTGCACGGAACTAAAGCAAAGCCATATCTTTCTCTGAGTTGAGGTTTTGATGTGCAAAACTGCCTGATTGCCTTTAAGGAGTGGGTAAGAAAGTCCTCCTACATGCATAAATATTGAGTAGTGCTAACAGACAGACTAGGATTTGTAGCCAGGCATGAAATATCTTTTGTCTGCTTTACAGAGATGACTCATATTTGAAGGACTTAGGATTCTGTCAGTACTTCACATTAACAGAGATTAGTTTAGTAGCAGAAATTCCTTTGAAAATAGAGACTCCTGTCAGTACTTGGGCAACAACGAACAACAATGGGTTTTCAGATCACAGAGACTTCAAACTGCTTGGTAACTGTATCTTGACCCAGGCAGTCCACAGTCCAGTGTATAAATAAAATTAATTAGCTTTCAAATATGTTTTCAGAAATCAGTGAGATTTTTTTTCCTCATTAACCAAGTTTTGTGAATATTATTGATTTGATTGATGCATGTTCAATCGTATCTTAATGCCTCACTAGAATTTTACAAACTTTAGCTTAGATTGACACCTGCTCTTCAATATCAATGAAATTCAATGCCAAACACACAGAGTGTATTGTGTGATTGGTAAGTGTAGCCTGGAAAGATGTCAAAGTTTAAGCTGCATGTAGGACCGTGTTCTTGCCCTTTCTGTTTGTATGCTACGATAAATGCTTCTTATGCTGACTGATTTAAATTGTGCAGGAATGGAAGAATAATATTTAATGTTTGGTGCAATGGATTATTACTATAATAAAAACTAAGGCTATTTGTCTTGGCAGGCTATTTGGTACATTTTATTTCCTCTAGGTTCCAAGATTATGTTTGGCTGTGTGTATATATTGTTAAGTCTATGATTCTGTTATACTTGAAAGCTGATTTGGGTATATATATAAGGTAAAGCACAGTGTCACCGAGGATTAATTATTTTCTGGCAGGACTGGAAATTATGTCCAAATGACCTTTTTTTCCACTTTATTAAGGTTGGTTAAGTGCAGCTAAGAGTTTGAGCTAATTGAATGGTTTAAGCAGTCCTTGTAAGTAATGATGGGACATTAGTAGTCTACAAACAAATATAAAATTACTGTAAATTTTGTGACAGTTTCTATCATAATTATCATCTAGGAAATTTTGGATTAAGGAACCGATGGTACTTTCCCTTTACTGCTTCCTACTGGAAGAACCTGTGTGGTACCCAGAGAAGGAGACAATATCTGAATTCTAATATGTTTTTCTTCAATGAAAACTTCCAAGAAAAAGGTTTGTAGTCATAACAGATTTTTAATAACAGCCCTTTCTGAATGGTGTGTTGATTTTGATCAATCTGCTTCTATTATTGCTTTGTCCTATATTATTTGTTTAGATCTTGTCCCTTTTTTGTATTATATAGGGTGTACTATGAACAATATACTAGCTGCTAATAGTGCTGTCACTTGTAATACTTGAATTGTTCAATTAAAAATATTGAAGACAAATATTTAAGAACTTCAAAAAATGTAAAATAATTAACTGTATGTTCATCCTGCCCCAGTGCGTTGCCTTTTTGCTTTAAGATCTTCTGGAGTTGCTTGAACTCTTTCATATTCTTACTGAATCTGAAACATATTGTGCTATATCAATTTTATTTTTTTTTCCCCCTGCAGTTTTATTTTTCTTCCTCCTCCTCTGCTGTATTTATTTGCTTCTTGTTTCAGTGGAAAGAATAACTTTCTTTGTTTTCCTTCTGTTTCTTATTTCCCTCTTCTATAATCACTGTTCTGTCTCTACTTTTTAGCCTTCTGTTTAAAAAGCTACTGTTACTGTAACTAATTTTTATCTGCCTCCAGATACTTTTGTTACTCTTCTATTTCTTTGTTCACATGCCTGAAATTAATTTAGTGGGTTTAGTGTCATCTCCCCCTGCCCCAGTCTCTTGAAGGACTTTCTCACATTTCATTTACATAATGTGAATGAAGGAGTAAGTCACTCTCACCTATAGTCCTTCTTGGGCCTTATGAAAGCCATACAAAAAACATGTTATGGTTTTTGGGAAGATGCAGTAGCTTGGAAATGAGCCAGTTGTCTGTAGCACAAGTGAAGAATCTGAACAACCTGGCAGTTTTATGCATTGGTATCTTCTAGTTTAGGGCAAAATTCAGGATGTCTTGAAGTTCGTTTAACATTTGTAGAAAGACTATCAGTATGGAATTTGTCTGAATTTCTGCTATTTCAAACAATTCCATTTTGTCAAGATGATTGTCTTTAGTCCTTAAAATGAAAATTTTCAATGTTTCCCTTTTGGGTTCAACACATCCTCTGCAGAAAGAAAAAACCTCTCTGCCTGAAAAGTTACTAGCATGGTCTCTAGCTCAAGCCATCCAAGTAATTACCTACAACTTTGTGGATCTGTTTGGCTCACTTTTCCTCTGCTTAATCTGATGTAAATCATGTGTTTGGTAGAAAATTGCCTGTGTGTGAACTCTAATGCTGCCATGCATGCAAAGGAACTTGCTCTCTTTCATAAGAATCAGTTGTCATTGTGCTGATAATGGGATAAATGCATTTCTGGATAATTTGCTTGGAACAGCAGAGTGACTTGCTCCCAGAAGATTTCTGCATTTGTTCTGTATAGCTCAGGTGAGGGCTAGTTCAGTGGGCATGGAAAGCACTTAGGAAATCAGAGATGCGTTGGGGAAGCTCTGGAGTGCAGGTCTCATGGGCTGAAACTATGACTTAGAGTAGGGCTGGCAGACACTTGGATGTTGGAATTCCTCTTAGGAGAAGGCCTAGGGTGATTAATTTACTGCTTAAGAGTAATTTGGACCTCTTCCTCTGAATCTTACCTGAAATACCTGAAATATGGGTGCAAGCTGGAATACAGGAAGGTCCATCATGTAAACATAAGGAGACATTTTTTCACAGTGAGGATGACAGAGCACTGGAACAGCCTTCCCAGGGAGGTTGTGGAGTCTCCTTCTCTGAAGACATTTAAAACTCATCTGGACGTGTTCCTGTGTGACCTGATCTAGGTGATCCTGCTTTGACAGGGGTGTTGGATGATCTTTCAAGGTCCCTTCCAACCCCGAACATCCTGTGATTCTGTGTGAAATATATTGTCTGAGGCTCACTCTGTACTTAAGGTTTTGGTTTTTTTTCCTTTGTTAAGTTCCAGGATGTACTCACAAGTTTAGGAAACAGTGGAAAGGGAATAAATAATGTTTATTGGTCGTTTTCATTTCCAGACCAAAATATAAAGAAACTGACTGGAAGAGAGATTCATAGGTAGAAGGACCTCAGAAATGTTACACTGGTAGTGCCTTGCTGGGAGATAACCTCAAACTTCTGGCAAGAGTTCTTTCTAAACTTAAAAGTGCTTTTGAAAAGTACAAAAAACTTCTTCATTCACAGCCTAAACAAAGCAATCCTTGAAATAAATATAAAGTTTTTATTTATAACTTGATTTTGGACTCTGCGACAAGCAAGCTGGCTAATATGCTAGACTGGTAAAAGATATTGAAAATTACTTG
>JANHFX010142424.1:0-14287 GCA_027560015.1 Chloroceryle amazona
TGTCATGGTGTTGGGTCATAGGCTGGACCTGATGAGCTTAGAGGTCTTTTCCAGCCTCAGAAATTCTGTGATTCTGTGATACTGAAACCCTACAGTGCTGCTTCTTTTTCAGGCTGTTCATGTGAGCCATCAGCTAACACACGAGTGAGAGGTTTCTTACATGGTCATTGTTCATCCTGTTCACCAAGGGTGTTCAATGGGGATAGGTCTCAGTCCTTTGCAGTGATGGTTTCCTCTCCCAGTCAAGCATTATTCAGGATTGGGGTTTAGCTGTCAGTAGGCTTTTGGGAGAGTTTATTTTCATTTGAGTCAGGCATCACTAATCAGACCTAGCACTTCCTCCTAGGTTTTATTAAACAAAAGTCTCTAATCCAGAAAACATTTCCAATATTTAGACTAATTGAGTGTCATAATGTCAGCCAGGGTAAATAAAGCATAAAACGAAAGAAATAAGCTCTGGGAGTGGAACATGCTTTATTGAACACACATTGCCTATTCAGACCCACAACTGTCACTCAGGAAAACATCATCCACTAAACCTGATCAAACAAATCCCCACTGAACTGATAAAGCAGAACAATTCTTCAGGTGGCTTAGCTGTCACTTGAAAACCAGCTTGCAAGCCTGTGGGCTGACACTTGTGCTGGAAGGCAGTGAGGGTTTGAAGCTCACAGACACTGTCTCCTCTGGACTTCAGAAGGACCAAGGTCAGATCCTAAGAGCTCTAGCTCTCTCCCACTCCCTTGTTTTCCCTTGCAAAGGAAAAGAAGTCTCTTCAGATCTATTTCTTCGCTGTTTAAAGGATCGCATAAAATTCAGTAAAAGTGAGTGATTTCCATCCAGGTACGGCTGTGTCATTTCAGTCAGTGCAGAACTGGAGTTCTAAAACTCTGATATCAGAGTGTTGACTTGCAGTGTGTATAAATTGTCTGTTTATTTAATTTCATTTTCTTTTAGCTACCTGTTTAGTATTAAAAAGAAAAGAGAAAAAAAAAACCAAACCCAAACTTTCAAGAAATAAATTGCTTGAGAAATGTTATTTAGTCATTCTAAGTTAAAGAAACTACAGCTATACGCATCTTTAATCTGGCTTTTTTCCTTCTTTCCTTATCTTAAAAATATCTTATGCAGTACTATAAATAATGAGCATAAGGGAATGTGATGCTTCGTGCAGGAGGGGGAGAACAGCAGTGGTTGCCCTTAATCATGTTCAAACACAAATCTTGAGAATGAATGAATGTCCCCTCGTGCATTTCCAGGCTGAACAGGATAGACTGAGTCCACAGGGATTTGTGTTTCAGACCTTAGTGTCAGTGTGCATTATTGTGGGCTTTGAAAGATGCTCTTAAACTGTTTTTAAATAACCAAATGGAGCAACTCTTTCCAGCGTGATAATCTGTGCTGTTACTACCACAAGCTCTGGAGGCAGGGAAAGAGGCAAGGGAGCAGAGCTCTCTTCCAGCTGTGCCCCAGAAATCCTTTGTCCGACTAAGCAGTTAACACAAGGTTTGATCTTTCACAGTATCGAGAAGGTAGATCATGGTGTAACATCTGCACCTGGTTTGGATGTGCAGTGCCTGCACATTTTGCATCCAAACATGAGGGATAACAGCTTTTGAAGTCAGCGGCCAAAACAAATGACATTAAGGTATTACGCAGGATTTCTCAGTGCGAATGCCACAGTGGAAAGTCTCTGACAGAGCTCAGTAGCTAAAGAATGAGGTCAGGCTTTGTTTAAGCAACATCAGAAGACTGGTGTATTTTTTTGCTGTCATGAACATGAAGCGTAAAGCATGTGGTCCTAGACTCTGCTGTTGTTGTGCAAAAGACACAACTCTTTGGAGAAAAAAATCACAAATATGCAGCACAAAGTATCATGTAAACTTTAATAAACTCTTCATAAATCTCCATTTTTCCTGCCTGCCTTTCAGTGATTGCTTTTAAACTAATGTTCTAGGGCCTTTTGATGCACAAAAAAAAAAAAAAAAAAAAAAAAGCCTTATTCCTAGGATGGCTTTTGCAAAATTCATGGCTGGTACTATTCCATGCCCTTATGACATGACAGTAACATCCATTTGTATCAGTTTGGCTCTGTGCAAGTAGGTCACACAATTATGATGAAGTTAAAATGAATTTTGCCTTATTTTAAACGGTAGTGGAACAGTTACAAACTGATTAAGAAAAACATTAACAAGTACCATTTTAATTGATTTGAATGCATGTGTGTTTTGTATTGGTTTAGTTTGAGGGCATTTTTGAACAAATAGCACTGTCATTGTAAGCCTTAATTAGATAATAAATTAATAGATAAATGGATTAGAAAGTTCAGTATGGCTTTCACAATCACTGCTAGAGGCATAAAAATGAGGTGCTTGGTATTAGCAATGCTAATAAATGGCATAAGGAATGCACTTGTGAAGAATGATGATGTGGCAGCTGACTGACTGTTGAGGACCATGGTCTTTCCTTTGCCCACACATACTTTGGAAAACAAAGGTGCTGCTGTGTTTCCTTAGGAAAGATAACAGTGGTGCTGATCTGGAAGGGTAAATATGTCAGCTCCCCAGTGCACCTCAAAGCGTGCAGATTTAATGTGGAATTCATGAAAAATTCAGCAAGCACATAGGACATATTCTAAGGGTTAGGCTGCATGGAGATCAGCTCAGAGATTCACCAATGAAAAAAACTCAGTACGTGCAGAATATATTCAGTAACTGGAAAACGGCTTAACAGGGAGGGAATCCTGGATCAGCTGGAATGGATACAAAGTTCATGAGAATCATTATGATCTTTCTAAAAAAGAGGGATTTTGTGGATGCTGCTTATTTAATTCCATCAAGTGGTAAATCCAGCCATATGGGTCTCAGTGCTGTTCACAGTACCTCAGATAACAGACACAGAGTGCTCCAGGTTGGAAAGTGATGCAAATAATCACTGGCATGAGTTCAGGCTGAGTGTCAAATACCTGGAATGAGAAGGTTGGAACAACAATTACAGTGGTATGGACTGAATATTATGCAGTTTGCCTGAAGGCACAGAGTAAGTTTGATTTGTTCTTTTTGGGTTGATTCCCCCTCAGATAAAACTGTCTACTTCATGGATGGTATTAGCCTGCAGCACTTGGTCACCAGAACTAGAGCAAGTTCTCAGAAAAGGTTTGAAAACTGAATTATGTGAAAATCATTTTTATGATACTCATCAGAGTTTCAAAGAATGGCAACTTTCTGAAAACAAAAACAAAACCAAAAACAAACCCCAACCAAAACAACAACTTGTTTTCTCCACCTCTACTGGATGCCCAGTATGGCTGAACTGTGAATACTACTGAAATATCTTTAGCACACAGAAGAAAATGCTTGAATAGACCTTATTGCTATTTTAAAAAAACTTTTGATACAATCTCTCTGCTGCTGCTCCAAAGCTTGAGATGATTTTCAAGGTGAGGTGACCTTCTTCAACAATCAGTCCAGCCTTTGTTAGATATTAACCACAGTGACAAAAACATCTTCTGGTTTATATTTCAGAAGCATTTGGATAGATGCACAGGTGGGGGTTTTTATGGTAGTATTTAACTACCTTGCACACACATTCTGTGATTTTGTTAATCACAATTACAGTTCCACCTGACTAAAGGCCAGCCTGATAAAGTGTAGTCTTCTACCCCCTCAGCTACATCACTAATAGTCTTACTATCAGTCTACCTAGGATATAAATGTTCATTCAAAAAATATTGCAATTACTGTACTGCATATTGCATAGTGTATAGACCTTATCACTTGAGCAATTTAAAGCCTATCAACGTAAAGTACATGAAAATATATGAGGACAGACTCACAGCTGATCTTAGGTAGGAAGAAGTAAACAAGAAAATGGTCTTTTTCACCTCTAGATTTCAATGCTGGAGACATTTCTCATCTGTTAAGTTGTTTAGCAAATTTCCAATCAGTATCCTTTCCAAGTCGCTCTCCCACTCAAAGGGCTCTCATCCAAAGAAAATCTAAACAGGTTCAGAGATAGTAAATACATTACACAGGGTTGTTGTATAAACTCGTGGAATCCCAGTTCTTTACCAGATCCGCGCATCATTCTTCTAAACCTTAATGCCATGCAGCCACACATCCCAGTGCTGATGTTAAACTATCAGCAGATGTTTTAACAGTTAAAACACAGTAGAGATGTCCATGACTAAACTGTGTCTGATGTGTTTGGTACATGGACAGACCAAGGCAGGTCTTATTGCAAAGACCATGTCAATATGTTTATTGACATATTGATCTTGAGACTTTGAGAAGAACAATGAGAGTACTCAGCCTTAGGATCCACTATCAAAATCAGCCTATTTAGGAAGCATTGCAGGTTTAAGACAGTCTAAGAAGAAAAGAGAATACACCCAGCAGGAAAAATGCAGCTACCATAACATAATCAGGATCTTGAAAATTGTGGAAAATATAGAATCATAGAATGGTTTGGGTTGGAAGGGACCTTTCAAGATCTTCTAGTCCAACCCCCCTGCAGTGACCAGGGACATCTGCAACTAGAGCAGGTTGCTCAGAGCCCTGTCCAACCTGATCTGGAATGTTTCCAGGGATGGGGCTTCTACCACCTGGCAACCTGCTCCAGTGTTTCATCACCCTCACCATAAAAGACTTCTGTGTTCTGTTTTGGGATTTTGTTTCATTTCTTTCTGCTTCAAGTGTGCAGCTAGGACAGCTGGTCACCTAGTCTGACTCTCCACTTATGCTCCTATTTTGCACCTTCACTTCCAAGAGTGTTGAACTGCTGCCAGCCAAGAAGGCTGTGGCTTGCCTTCTTCCTGCTGTCTGCAAACTTTTACATAAAATAATAGATTGGCAGAATGGTTGGAACCCAGCATGTACATACTGGGCTGCTGTAAAAAGAGATAAACTGAGAGACACTTCGATCAGAGGTCGGGCTCCAGAATGAAATGGACAGCTAGCTTCATGAGAATTCTGAAAGGTAACAGAAACAGTGCTGGACTTCTTGCGAATAAATTGCTAGCACTGTTTCACATATAGCAATGGGTCTTATGACTTCTCTTGAAATTTCTTTCTAATTGTGCAATTTAATTGTCTTGAAATGTCATAAAGAAAATGTTGGGATAGGCTCCGCTCTCCTGCTCTGTTTCAGATATAAGTTCTTCTGCAGGTTGTGTAAATCAGCACATAGAATATAGCCACATAATGAGCTTATGAGTGCTGCATGTGGCCACAAGATTAAATTTCTCATACATTTTCTTTGCATCACCTGCACTTCCTTCCTCCTCTCCATCCTTGGTTCCATAAGGATGACCTGGAGAAATTTCCTGTTCTTGTAAGTTCTCACCTTTTCTCTACACACCTCATCATTTCTATCAGTAAAAGTCATGTCCTGGAGCAAGGGGTCTGCCCTCCACATTCAGCTGGTGAAACAGTTTTGTTTGAAGTGAATCCCTACATCCCTATCTTCTTCAAACACCATGGAAAAAAAATGTTTCCCTTCTGGAAAAGAATACTTGTCTGGCCTTGCAGATAGTTTAATTCACATTGGTGTTCAAAACCTATTAAAAAGAAAAAAAAAAAAAAAAAGAGAGAAGGGGAAGCAAATAAAAATTAAACCAATCCAAAAAATCCCCTTTTTGTTATTTAAATCCCTCTTTATGCTTTGCAGTTTAATGCTCCCTCTACAAGAGATTGTCTCAGGACCCTAAATCAAACTGATTGTACAAGGCACATATTAAAATCTACATTTGGGTCAGAGAAGTCTATGTCCAGTTTGAAACACACGATAAAACACTGACACAAAATAATCATGGTTCACCCTGTAGGTCTTTTCCATTCCTAATGCCTCTGAATCTGTGAACCATCAACTAAGTATTCATGTTTGGGCTGTTCATGTAGTTGTTACTCTTGCAAACCTTTCCTCTTTGCTCCAGGGATCAACAACATTGTCTAACTCAGTGATCTTAAAGCACTTTTTGTGCTTCAGCACTTGGCTTGCACTGAAGTTCACATATTCCCCACCATGCCAATAGAGTTTCCCTGACACATACTTTTTAAACATTTCTTTAAATGACTCCACTTCTTCAGTGGGCCACCACTGTGTATTTTGATATTTTGTGTTTTGCATATTTGAATCTTTGATCTTTAGCCAAAGAATGAAACATCACTTTCTGTGACACAGCTGAATTGGAAAGCCCTTGGTGTTGGGAATAATTTGGCTTGAGATATTTGAATTGGTCCTTTCATATTTGGAGACTTGATCTCAGTTTTGGATGCATTGAGTTTATATAATCACAACCCTGTGAGTTGTTTGGTTTTGTTACTTCATCATGACCAAAACAAACCCCCAAAATATCTGTATGAAAAAATTCAGAAGTGACCATTCTCTTCAAGCAGGTGGAGAACTTGCTCCACTCCATAATTATACTCAGAAATACAAACAACTGCCTAAGAAAGCAATTGTTAAAGGGTGTTAAAGTCTTGCCTAAACCTGGCCAAGCAGTTAACTTTCCAGCACCCTTTATCTGCCTCTGTTACAGTACTTACTAGGAATCTGCACTCACTGAACCAGAACTATTTAAACATTTTCCTGCAAACATCCCATTTTCTCATTTAACCCTCACAGCAGCCCTCATCTGTTCTGCAAATAAACATAGATCTAAGTTCTCCAAGGGAACCTTTACACCTAATATAATCATTTACCATGTGGACATTTGACTCAGGTCTGAATATGGTGAGTGTTGGGTGAGAAGCAGGATGGGCTTTCTCTGTGCAGTAAATGCAGGCATGGTGACTGATGTTGAGGTGATGACTCTGAAAACTGGTGATTTGTGTTAATTCACAAAACAGCGCAGGGTATGATGAGAATGTGATGGACTAGGGGAGAACATCTTACTCTTCTGATCATCTTTCCTAGGCACACGCTTTCAGATTGGGATCTGGAGGGGGTTCAGGTCCTACCAGGTTGTTATCTCTCCCATCATGCTACATTACCATTTGGTTGTCTCAGCCATCCAGCCAAACCTCCTAGATACTACAGGGACATAGTGTGGGCACACAGCCCCCTACTCCCCAGACAAGACTGAGGACTGTGGATGTCCTGCTCTGCTTATCTCACATTATGTTCTTCCAGAATGATTAGCTGACATACTATTTTGATAAATGAGGCAAAGGAGGATCATGGCATGGGCTTTTTCAAGTTGAGATGTGGCTAGAAAGGAGAAAGATAAACTTGTAGCTCTCGTGGATTAACTTCTGTTTTCTAAGAATAACATAGATAAGGCAGTCTCAATTAAACAGAGCTTAAAAATCACATATAATGAATCTTAGACGGAAGAGATTGCTGTATCTGAAAGACAAGTTGACACTGGTCTTTAGATAAGCTTCCATATTTTCAAATGAGAAAAAATAAATATTGTAAAAATGTGTTTTCCCTACTTAACCTTCCCCGCCAGACTCATCAGGGTCCTGTTCTTTGCTTTGTTCACTTACCCAAACTGCTTACCACCAAAAACACAAGTCAGTTCATACACAGGGATGATTTCACCAAAAATCATTCTGCCTATTCTCCCATGTCTTTTATTTTTAAGAACTAAGTTAACAGGTTGCCCTTCTCCACACATTTGGGGCAGGTTTAGAAAAGTCTCTCCTCTCTTTTTTTAACAAAAGTTAAGTCCAAGACAGAAGTGTGCAAGTAAGACAATTGCACAAACAGGCAGAGTTGTCTCTCTCAAAACATTCTGCACAAAAAAGATGTCTGTTTCTTATCTGTCATGGTAGTCATTTATTTTTATGAAATCCAGCATTCACTCACAAAAAAAAAAAAAAGCAAGGCAGCATTTCATTATGAATCTGCTTCCTCAAAGGTATTTCCTGCAAGGTGTTGGATTCACTTTCTATGTGATCAACTGCTATCGTTATGTAATTACCAGTGAGCAGGTACCAGTTCTGAAGGTCACACTGACAGCACACATGTCCCTGACACAGCTGCTTCTGTTTAACGTTCCTAATAAAGGGAGGGAGACATTTGATTTTGATCAAGGCTTTAAGAACCACCATATCTACAGAGGCCGGACATTTTCCTTCTCACTTCATCAGGCAACTTTTCAAGATGGAAATGCAGGACTGAGCAGTTTATCATAGAGATGACCCAGCTTTGGCAAGCCTTCGATAGGTCACAGGCTTCCCACTGCCACTGTAGGAAAGTTTTTTATCCTCAAATACAGCAGAAGTTGCTAGTATACATCTTGTGTGGCTTATATTTTGAGTCTGCTGCAGTTTGTTTTGAGCCTTTTCATAGTTCTTACTGCAAGTTTAAGACAAAAGTGTATTTGTTTGTGAAGGGATGGTTCACTTCTTCCCTTTCTTCTTTCTTTTTCTTTTTTTTTTTATTCACATTTAAACTGCTTCTTTATAAAGGTCACTCAAGTCCAGAGCAAAAGAGGAATAATTACTAACAGCCGTAATTTAGAGACAAATTACCCTCCTGATATTTTAGCCATCTAGGATATACTATGTAAAAGCCATCTATCTGAGAGAATGACATGGGTGATTGCAACCTACAGTTCTGTTGAGCACTGGTGTGCTTCACCTCCCCTGGAGTATGATGTAGGGATTAATATATCAAAAAGAAGGGTATAAAAATAATGCCACACTTCCATTCAACTTTTCTCATCCAAATAAAACTTTATTTTAATTTTTTTTTTTTTCTTCTTAATCACAGTGGGCAAAATGCTTTCTACAAGACTGCACATTGATTTCAATGGTGTTGTTCACAGAATAAACGTACCTCTGTATGTACACAGTGAAGAAGATCTGGGACACAGTGATTTCCAACACCCTCTCTCCCCAGGTCTCAATAAATAGTGCCTTATGCTATTAGCAATTCAATTAAAATCAGTAAGATTGGTCCATGTAGAAAGTGACCCCAGGCGATCAGCTCCATCAAGACATGATACACATGTCGCACATGGCAAGAAAAGTTTGTATGGAAACACTTCTCAGTGGTAGACATTGAACTGAGGATTTCAGAAATCCACCTCCTTCCCAAGTCCTTATCCAGCATAATATGTAGGCACACCTTGAAGGATCTGAATCTCAGCCTGTTCCATACTTCTCTAGAAACCTGAACAGCCTGAGGGCTTCTTTGCATCATGAAAAAGTGAATCAGAGGTTTGTGATGGCACCAGTCTGCGCTGGTGATCCTTTTTAGCCCTTGGCAATCTTCAGAGTCAAGGACTGTTTTTTAGCTGGAGAACACACCATGGGAAGGTGGCTACGAGGCAGCATCCCATTTGTATCTACCTGACTTGTTCATTTCGAGAGCTGACCTGTCTGAAGGCAGCTCTGTGTGTCTCCATCTCCTCTGAGTGTCTCACAGACTATTTCTAAGTGTACTGCATCAATCTCACATTGTAGATGCTCATTTCTGTCATGCTTCTTATAAATATGTATGCATTTCTTAGAGCAAACTTTCCTACTCACAAGTCTTTCCATAAAGGCAATATTTATTTATTTATTCATTTATCACTGTTACCAGATAATACCTTTCTCCACTTTATTATTCATAGTGGCTTCTGCTTGATTTCTGGAAAGTTCAGACTCTGGGACAATCTTAGAGGCTCACTGTGCTATTGCCAAGCTGTGGTCTTTTAAGAGAGGATAGAACTTTCTGTTGAGAGAATACACATGAACCTTAAATAGAAAGGTAAAATAATCGGGAAAAGTTGTCAGACAGAAAGAGTCTGAGTATACAAAACACCTGGCTTAAGACTTTAAGCATTGTAGTGTCTACTTTAACACTTTGCATGCTCTTTTATTTGGTCACAATGTACGATTCTGCTTGGTATTGCAAGACAGTTAATTAGCAACCATAGGCTTATAAATAGGATTTTACAGAATAGACGATAAGCTGGTATTATTAGTGTTCACTTCCCTCCAGTTCTAGTCCCTTTTGAGCTGAAGGCAGGTTTTATTAGAACAGACCTTTCACAAAACACATCTATTCATTACAGTTTCCTATTAAACACAAAGGTGTGAGGGGTAGATTGATTTAATTTGCTTTCTTTTCAGTCTCGATGCCAGTCTTTCTAATAATACTAAAGTTTCTTAAGCAAATGGTATGATCAAATGGATAGAGCCTAGTGGTGAGAACCAAGGGATGTGTTGTGCTCTTATCTGATCCACTGAAAAATTTTGTCTTGGTAGTTTTACTGCCCATCCATTTTCTCCTCTAAGGAGCAAACTTGCTTCTGTCAAACGGTTTGTCAGATAAAACATGATGTGTAGACACTAAGTATTGTTCTGCTGAGACAGCTTTGGAAATTGAGTTTGGAATTTGAGGTTTCTCCAGTGACTCCTAAGGCCTTAGTGAACAGGTGGCAGGAGAAGTTGTTGTTATTCAGAAAATGTTCTAATCGGTTCTAGAGATTTGATGAATGCAACGGGGATTTGCAAAAAAAAAAAAAACCTATGCTCAAAGGCATGTGCTTATCACCTGCCAGGGATCTGAGAGGAGTCATTCTTGCCTGTACAGCAATGTGTAATTTGCCAGATGGATCATTTCTGTATGGATTTTGTACTGGCTGTGGTGAAAGAGACTACTGAATTAATGAACAAGTGAGACCGGGAAAATGGAGTGGTTTGAGAACTACTGCTCTAAGAACTATAATTCCAGTTCCATCAGTGATGTGTATAGAAATCACTCTTCCAATCCAGCTTTCCATTACATGGTTTAACAGCTACCCTGTACCACTGGGAAGGATAAAATGGGAAGTGTAAATAAGATACTCATTGATCCATCTCTTGGCTTACTCCACAGCATCAAAGGAATAATAAGCAAGAAAGAAGAATGGAGTACATCACAGAATCACAGAATGGTAGAGGTTGGAATGGACCTTTGGAGATCACCTAGTCTAACCGCCCTGCCAAAGCAGGTTCACCTAGAGTAGGTTGCCCAGGATCCCATCCAGGCAGGCTTTGAAAGTCTCCATAGAAAGATACTCAACAGCCTTTCTGGTCAGCCTGGTACAGGTCTCTGTCATCCTCACAGTAAAGAAGTTTCTCCTTATGTTTAACTGTAACTTCCTTTGTTGCAGTTCGTGACCATTGTCCCTTGTCCTGTCACTGGGCACCAGGGAAAAGAGACTGGCTCCATCCTCTAGTTCCCTGCCCTTTAGGTATTTATAAGCACTGATAAGATTCCCTCTCAGTTGTCTTTTCTCTGTGCTCTCAGTCTTTCCTCATAAATGAGATGCATCAGTCCCCTCATCATCTTTGTAGCCTCCAGTGGACTCTTTCCAGTAATTCCCTCTGTCTCTTGAACCGGGGAGCCCAGAACTGGACACAGGACTCCAGGTGTGGCCTTATAGTAGGACAGAATAGAGAGGGAGGAGAACCTTCCTCAACCTGCTGGTCACACTCTTCTTAATGCACCCCAAAGGTGGGTTTTTTAAATCATAAAATCTTTCCTGTTCCTCCAACTGGCCTTTGCCCACAGCAAAAGCAGACCTTGAATTATTTTTGTCTTACAAAAATCAGTAATAATTTTTACAATGGCTGGCCATGCAGGTTTGAAATTATTGTAAATATACCTATTTCTTGAGGAACCACAGAAGTTAATGACTTAGAGAGTTGTTTTCACAGTTATGGAAAAAACATGACTGTTTGATCTTTAAACTAGTGTTACTGTATAATCAGACACAACTGCCTTCTCTGAATAAAATGTTGCCTCTTCCATTTTCCAACAAGCATTAACAAAAGCAGCCTGTTGCTGTGGAGAGTTTGAGCCACAGACCAATCTCTCCTACCTGACTTAGCTCACAAGTTACATCAGCTGAAGCCTCCTTCCCCATGATATCCTTTCTGAACTGAATGTTTTCTGAAAGTTTTACTAAACTAAAAGAAAAACAACAAAACCTAGAGGGATAGTCCTCTGCAGATGCTGTATCTTCCTATCCCATGAGTCCAATGTCCAAGTTCATCATCATTATTTCTTTAATTCCATTTCTGTATAGCATATTTTGCAGTGCCATACAAAAGTCTCTCACCTTTTTGTCTCTTACCCATATCCTTTAAACATTCTCCAGCAGCTCCTGGTGCTCTCCCCGACTCTGTTCACAGCAGATGTAAATTCTAGTACCGTTGTGTTCTTTGCATTTCCAGCCTTCAGTTCTCCATCTGTTCAAAGTAGTTCAAACAGCCTTTGGTTTTGCTGACTATGTTTACATGGTCATGTGGATGTAGTCAGTGATACAGTACAACTAAGGTCAAAAATTAAATCAGTGTACAAAGTATAGATCATTCCATAAATGGACACATTCAGATTGCTGACCTTCTCTTCTTATTTGTGCTGTTTGAGACCTGTGGTAAATTTTCATGTATTTTAAATATTTTGTGTCATTTGCATCAGGTTTTCGCATCCTTTCATTACTTGATATGAATGCTCCCCCCACTAAAACTGGGAGAATGTACAGAAATCTGTTTGGTGCTTTACAATCTAAAGAGCTCTAAATGATTATAACTTTTACCAATACAGCTATAACACTGATATTGTAGTAGAAAACTGTTTCTCAAAATGAGCCAGCCAGCATCTGTACACCATTTGAGACACTGAAATATCAGCCTAGTGACGTAGTTTTGTAGGTGTGATAATCTGAGGAGTTAGTCAAGAAAACACTTATAGTCACAGGTAGTATCTTTTATTAGAAGTGATATACTCTAAAAAAGCAGTCAAGCTTTCTTCAAATCTGAAACAGAAGCAGCAGACTTCACAGCTAAGTGCAAGTTTAGAGAAATTGCTCAGAGTTTATAACAGAGCTTGTACAAGTGTGTATATTCCTGCAGGGTAAATGGCATGGAATAATGGCTACCAGAAACCTTTTGTGCATATGTGTCAGGAGTTTTAATGTTCACACCAGAATGGCCACTTTGATTATGAAGTAGCTCTATTGCTCCCAGATTCCAGAGCCTCTGCATTCATTGACTGGAAGGCCAGAATATTCCAACTGTGCCAGGTGCTGGTTTAGCTCCCTTGGGGACATGCATAATAAAAATCACAACCATATAACAAAAAGAAAATGTCATGCCTTTTCACATTTATCTTTGCATCAGCTTCAGCATAAAAGAAAATGAAAAGAAAGAGGAAAAAGAGAAGAAAGAAAAAAAAAAAAAAGAAAAACCACAGACCAGCATATTTATTATAGGATGGCAGACAGCTCCAACAAGAACTGCCTTAGATAAGAAATGCCTTCAGGAACCTTCAGATGCAAAACAGTTTGTCAACAGCATCTTTACCTGTCCATTGCTAGAATCCCAAATGTAAATGAGTTTCACCATAGCTTCTGTATCCGCTGAGCTTTTATTTTCTTAAAGCATCTCTAAATGTGTGTTGTTTTCCAATGAGTGTCTCATGTGTTAGTTTATGCCCAAAGGATAGAGAGCAGCTTTTTTCAGCCAGTAACACTAAAAATGCACTCATTCCTTCTGTACAAAGTCTGTGTGCAGGTGACACTTGACCGTTTACGATATATTTGGAAAAAACACATGTTTATGATTACATGTGCTAGCAATTTCAATCACTGGCCCTTAAATATAGTTTTGTTTGTTTGTTTGTTTGATCATGTAAACACACACACACCAAAATCCACTTCCTGTCTTCACCATCAGCTCTGGGTTCTCTTCATCTATGAAAAAATCAAGCTTCGACATAAACAGAAAGTCATGATCTGCTGGTTTTCAGGGTCTTAACACTCAATGACTTCTGCATTTCAGTTTAAGTAAAGAAAGGTGATTTTTTTGTTCTTTGTTCTAAGGACTGAGGTCTGTAGTTTGGGACAGAGTGCCTTCTCAGCAAGTTTGCTGACGACATGAAGCTGGGAGGATTGGCTGATACACCTAAAGGCTGTGTGGCCATTCAGCAAGACCTGGACAGACTGGAGAGCTGGGCAGAGAAGAACTTAAAGAGGATTAACAGGGATAAGTGCAGAGTTCGGAGGTGATCTGCTGGAAAGCAGCCCTGTGGAGAAGGACCTGGGAGTCCTGGTGGACAAGTTAACCATAGGACAGCAATGTGCCCTTGTAGCTAGGAAGGCCAGTGGTATCCTGAGGTGCATTAGGAGGAGTGTGTCCAGCAGATCAAGGAAGGTTCCGCTCCCCCTCTACTCTGCACTGGTGAGACCTCACCTGGAGTATTGTGTCCAGTTCTGGGCTCCCCAGCTCAAGAGGGACAAGGATCTACTCGAGAGAGTCCAACAGAGGGCTACAAGGATGATGAAGGGACTGGAACACAT
>JANHFX010142992.1:0-13786 GCA_027560015.1 Chloroceryle amazona
CGAATGAACGAACGAAAAATGGGCGGAAACAGAAAGTTTCCGAGATTGTTAAAAATTGACGTGTGAAAAGTAAGAGTAAAATGCATGTCCAACGAGCATTCATCTAATAGCCCCATGAATCACTGCTTGAGGAGATACCATCATGCCAGTCAAAGTGCATCAGCGTCAGAGAATGGTTCCCGGATTATCCAAACAGCCATGACACTTGATCAGCGCCTGAGGGCCAGAATCCGCCAGCAACACATGTGATGTACAGGTCTTAGATTGGGAATACCCGTTGCACTGGAAGGGCTACCTGAAGACTACGCAAAAAAAAAGAAGAGAAGCGCCAAGACGGGGGATGCCGCGATCACGGGTGAGATGGTGAGATATGACCCAACCAGATGGCTCTGTGAAGGGCAAGATAGGGTGAGAAGCCAAGTTATGGTCCTGACCGAGGAACCAGAGGCGCAAAAGAGCAAGTTGTGCTAGGGTTTAGGGGGAAAGTATGGACTTGAAGCTAGGAATGGAGGACATTATATGCGGTGCGTTGCTGATTTCACGTGATGGGTCAGACTAATAAATAACCTGGTACGTTGGTTAGGGTTGACGAGCATTATTAGGCGATATATGGCTTGTGACGGTGCATAGTTGATGTGCAAGCACTTTCGTGTCAGCAGGGGATTTTATGTATAACCTAGAGATTGAATGGTTTTAGTACGGATGTAGGAGGAAATTTGATAGTCATGACATTAAAATGTGGATTGGTGGGGATGTGTTGGTGCGTGTTATGTCCGGTAATGAAAGTTGAATGTGGTATGGATATTGGGCTTAAATGTGGAGTGTGCATTACATAAAATGTCCTAGTAGAGTACATTAGTAATGGGGAAAATAAATCGATGCACAGAAGTACATAGGTTGCAAAGCAGCCCTATGGGGGGGAGGGGGGGGCCGCCATAGAGCTATTTTGTTCCTGTAGTTAAAGAATAACGGTGGTTTTTCAGGCCACAGATCTTGGGTAAAAACCAAGTAGGAATTGATGGCCTACTTGGTTTTTATTTTGGGGATTTGTTTTGTGTTGGGGGGGTTGGCTGTTGCGTCTAATCCATCTCCTTATTATGGGGTGGTGGGTTTGGTTCTGGCTTCTGTTATAGGTTGTGGGTGGTTGATGAGTTTAGGTGTTTCTTTTGTGGCTTTGGTGTTGTTTATGGTGTATTTGGGGGGGATGTTGGTAGTATTTGTTTATTCTGTGTCTCTGGCAGCAGATCCGTTTCCGGAGTCATGGGGTGATTGGCGCGTTATAGGATATGTGGCGGGGCTTGTTTTAGCGTTTGGTGTGGGGGTGGTGGGGGGTGGATTTGTTGGGGGGTTAGGGGCGGGGGTTGTTACCGTTGATAGTTGTGGAGTTGGGTTTGAGCGGTTGGATTTTAGTGGGGTTGCGATGTTCTATTCTTCGGGGGGAGGGATGTTTTTAGTGGCTGGGTGAGGGCTGTTGTTGACTTTGTTTGTGGTGCTGGAGTTGGTGCGGGGCTTAGCTCGGGGGGCAATTCGGGCAGTTTAGGGGATTACAGGAGATAGTTTAGTAGAGAATACCAGCTTTGGGAGCTGGAGGTAGAGGTTTGAATCCTCTTTTTCTGAGGGTAACTCTAAGAAGATAGTGGTCTTCAGTTTTTGGTTTACAAGACCAATGTTTTGAATAAACTATTAGAGTGTTTATAAGTTGAGTATTTTGTTTTCTAGGGTCTCGATGGTGGGAAATAGGATGAGTAGGGTGGAGAAGTAGGTGAGGGATGCTAATTGGCCGATAATAATGAAGGGGTGCTCTACGGGTTGGCTGCCCACTCATGTCAAGATTAGGAGGTTGGTGACTAGGGTTCAGAAGAGAATTTGGGAGAATGGGCGGAAGGTCATTGCGCGTTGTTTGGATTTATGAAGAAGGGGGATTAGGAATAGAACTAGGACGGAAGCTGCGAGGGCTAAGACGCCTCCGAGTTTGTTAGGGATGGATCGTAGGATAGCATATGCGAATAGGAAGTACCATTCTGGTTTAATGTGGGGCGGTGTTACAAGGGGATTAGCTGGTGTGAAGTTTTCTGGGTCACCTAATAGGTTTGGGGTGAATAGGGCTAGGGTTATTAGGGGTAAGTATATGAGGGCGAACCCTAGGAGGTCTTTTAGGGAAAAGTAAGGGTGGAATGGGATTTTGTCACAGGCTGATGAGATGCCTAGGGGGTTGTTTGAGCCGGATTCGTGTAGGAAGGTTAGGTGAACTAGGGTTAGTCCTGCAATTAGGAAAGGTAAGAGGAAGTGTAGGGCGAAGAATCGGGTTAGTGTTGGGTTATCTACTGAGAACCCCCCTCAGGCTCACTCTACAATGGTTTGGCCAATGTATGGAATGGCGGAGAATAGGTTAGTGATGACTGTCGCGCCTCAGAAGGATATTTGTCCTCATGGGAGGACATAGCCCACGAAGGCTGTAGCTATAAGTGTAAGAAGGAGAATAATGCCTGTGTTTCAGGTTTCTTTGTAGAGGTAGGAGCCGTAGTAGAGGCCTCGTCCAATGTGGAGGTAGATGCAGATGAAAAAGAACGAGGCTCCGTTTGCATGTAGGTTGCGAATTAGTCAGCCGTACTGTACGTTTCGTGTTGTGTGGGCTACGGATGAAAAGGCAAGGGATGTGTCGGAGGTGTAGTGTATAGCTAAAAGGAGGCCTGTAAGGATTTGGGTTATTAGGCAGATTCCTAGTAAGGATCCGAAGTTTCATCATGAGGAAATGTTGGATGGAGTGGGAAGGTCGATTAGGGAGTTGTTGATTATTTTTAGTAGTGGGTGGGATTTTCGTAAGTTTGGGGCCATTAGGTTGATGTTATGTTGATAGGAGGATGATGGAAATGGATAGGGCGAATGTGCTTAGATAGGCCTTAATAAGGCCGGTGTGGGCTGTGGTGGAGGTTTTGGATGCTAGGAGTTGTGTGCTTGCGAGTCCTTCTGGACCTAGTTTTTTGTATCAGAACAGGTCGATGAGGTGTAAGGCGATTTTTTGTCCGGTGTTTAGTGCACTTATGGGTGTGATGCGGTGGGTAAGTAGATTAAAGTATCCCAGGAAGGAAGAGAAGTTTAGGTAGTTGTTTTGTTTTGGTTGTGTTAGGGTGTGGGCCATGTTTGATAGTTCTAGGGCTAGGAGGACCCCTAGGATGGTGACGATAATGGCGGCAGTTTTTATAATAATGGGTATGGTTATTGGAGGGGTTTTTGCGGGAGGGATGAAGGATGTGATTAGTAGGCCTGCTAGGGTGCTGCCTAGGGCGAGTCGGGTGATGGGGTTAATAATTGTTGGGTTGTTTTCATTAATTGGTGTGGTTGAAGGTATGCGTGTGAATCCTGTTTGTACCAAGAGAGTTATTCGAAGGGTATAGGTAGCTGTGAATGATGTGGCTAGAAGGGTAAGCAGAAGCGCTCAGGCGTTTAGGTGGGAGGTGTTGAGGTTTTCGATGATGAGGTCCTTTGAGTAAAAGCCCGCTAGGAAGGGAGTTCCTATTAGGGCTAGGTTGCCGATAGTTAGGCAGGAGGTGGTTGTTGGGAGTATTTTTTGTAGGTTACCCATTTTTCGGATGTCTTGTTCACCGTTAAGGTTGTGGATGATGGAGCCTGAGCAAAGAAATAACATAGCTTTAAAGAAAGCGTGTGTAGAAATGTGGAGGAAGGCGAGTTGTGGAAGGTTTAGGCCAATAGTGACTATTATTAGTCCTAGTTGGCTTGATGTGGAGAAGGCGATGATTTTTTTGATGTCGTTTTGTGTAATGGCACACGTTGCGGCGAACAGGGTTGATAGGGCGCCTAGGCAGAGGCATAGGGAAAGGGCGGTTTGATTGTTGGCTATGAGGTGGTGTGTGCGGATAAGCAGGAAGATTCCGGCTACGACCATAGTACTGGAGTGGAGTAGGGCGGAGACTGGGGTTGGTCCTTCTATGGCAGCTGGCAGTCATGGGTGAAGTCCAAATTGGGCGGATTTTCCGGTGGCAGCGAGAATGAGTCCAAGCAGGGGGAGTGTTGGTGTTTGGGTAGAGAGGGGGGGTTGTTGAAGTTCTCAGGTGTTTGTGGCGATTGCAAGTCATGCTAGGCTTAGGATTAGACCAATATCACCGATGCGGTTGTATAGAACGGCTTGTAGTGCAGCTGTGTTAGCTTCGGAGCGGGCTTGCCATCAGCCGATTAGTAGGAAAGACATTATTCCTACCCCTTCTCAACCAATAAAGAGTAGGAATATGTTGTTGGCGAGGGTTAATGTGAGTATGGCGATTAGGAATATAAGGAGGAAGAGGAAGAATTTTGTGATGTGTGGCTCTGATGCTATGTATCAGGTTGCGAATTGTAGGATAGATCAGGTTACGAATAGTGCAATTGAGAAAAATATTATTGAGTATTGGTCGATTTTTAGGCTTAGGGGGATTTTGAAGTTTGTGGTGAGTTTTCATTCTCAGCAGGAGGTGATGTTTTCTAGGCCGGAGTGGAGGAATAGTGTAGTAGGGATTAGGCTTGTGATGAAGGCTATTTTAATGGTGTGGGTAATAGAGGTTGGGGTGTTTTTGAGGTTTTTTGATAGTATGGGGAGAAGGATGGGGGTGACGATGATTGTTATAGTAAGAAGTATGAGGGTGCTGAGGAGAGTTGCTTCCATTAACTTTTACTTGGAGTTGCACCAAGATGAATGGCTCCTAAGGCCAGTGGATTGCTGTTATCCTTTAAAAGTCAAGGGGACTGAGGTTTTAGGCTCAGATGCAAGAATTAGCAGTTCTTGTTGGTTGACCTCCCCTTGGTGAGTAAGAAGAGTCTAACTTCTATTTTCAGAATCACAATCTAATGTTTGGGTTAAAACTATACTCACATAAGGGAATTCCTGAGATCAGTTCTGGTTTTGAGATTAGGAGGAGAAGGGGTAAGATGTGGAAGGTTATTAGGAGATGTTCTCGTGTGCTGGAGTTTTGGGTTGATGTGATGTGGGTGGGGGTAGGACCACGTTGGGTCGTTAGGAATATGAATAGGGTGTATGAGGCGGTTAGGAAGCTTGCGATGCCGGTTAGGATGATTGTGAGAGGGGATCAGTTAAACAAGGTTGTTATGATTGTCAGTTCTGCTATGAGGTTAGTAGTTGGGGGGAGTGCTATGTTTGTGAGGCTTGCTAGTAGCCATCAGGTTGCTATTAATGGGAGGATGGGTTGAAGGCCTCGTGCTAACAACAGCACTCGGCTATGTGTTCGTTCATAGTTTGTGTTAGCTAGACAGAATAGTATGGAGGAGGTTAGGCCATGGGAGATTATTAAGACTATTGCACCTGAGAAGGATCAGTGAGTTTGGATAATGCTTGCGGCGATTACGAGGCCTATGTGGCTTACGGAGGAGTAGGCGATGAGGGATTTTAGGTCCGTTTGGCGGAGACAAATGGAGCTGGTTATTAGGGCCCCTCATAAGGCAAGGGTGATGAATGGGTATAGTAGGAGTTCGGATGGCGAGGTTATTAGGAGGGTGACTCGTATAATACCATATCCGCCTAGTTTTAGGAGTAGGGCTGCAAGTAGTATTGATCCGGCGACTGGAGCTTCTACATGGGCTTTCGGTAGTCATAGGTGGAGGCCATATAATGGGGCTTTGACTATAAAAGCCATTAGAAGGGCCAGGCTAGACAGTAAGTCGGGTCATGAAGGGGTAAGGGTGGGGTGGTCGAGTTTTAGTATTGGAAGGTGAAGGGTACCGGTTTGTGAGTGGAGGTAGAGGATAGTGACTAGTAGGGGGAGGGAGCTGATTAGTGTATAGAATAATAGGTAAATGCCGGCGCTGAGTCGTTCTGGTTGGTTTCCTCAGCGGGTGATGAGAATTAGGGTGGGGATTAAGGTTGCTTCAAATGAAATGTAGAATAGTATTAGTTCTGTAGTTGAAAAGGCAAGGATAATGAAGGGTTGGGCGATAATTAGGGTGGTGATGAAGAGTCGCTTGCGTGAAAGGGGTTCTTGTTGGAGATGGTTTTGGCTTGCTATAATTATGAGTGGCAGAAGTCAGCAGGATAGAGTGAGGAGGGGGGATGAGAGTTGGTCAACACCTGCTCATTGGGTTAGGTTTTTATAGGGGAGATAGGTTGGTGTGAGTCACTGGAGGCTGAGTGTGGCGATTATTAGGCTGTGGGTGGTGGCGTTAGATCATATAAGTTTGGGGGGTGAAAGGAGGGTTAGGGGGAGGAGTATGAGTGTTGGGATGATAATTTTTAGCATTGTAGGAGGTTCAGGTTATGTATGTGGTCAGATCCGTGGGTTCGTGTGGATGCCACTAGTATGGCTAGACCGGCGCCTGCTTCGCATGCTGAAAATGCGAGTATAAGTACTGGGGCAATGGAGAACGAAGTTGTTTGGTTTTCTACAGGTCAGATGGAGAGGGCTATGTACAGTGACAGTATTATGCTTTCTAAACATAGTAGGGCTGAAACTAAATGGCTTCGGTGGAAGGCCAGTCCTAGGCAACTGAGGGAGAAGGCTGAGTAAAAGCTGAGGTGTAGTAGGCTCATAGAGAAAGTCATAGAGCTGGTTCTATGGTCTGTTGAGTCGAAATCAACTGTCTTGGTTAGACTAACTTTCTGGTTATTCTGCTCACTCTAGGCCCCCTTGAAGTCATTCATAGATGAGTCCTAGGGTTAAGAGGGAGATGATTGTGAAAGTTCAGGTGAGGGTGGTGGTTGGAGAGTGTAGTTGGATCGCTCATGGGAGTGGTAGTAGCAGAGCGATTTCTAGGTCAAATAGGAGGAATAGGATGGCTACTGAGGAAGAATCGGATGGAGAATGGGAGTCGGGCAGAGCCTAGAGGGTCGAAGCCGCATTCATAGGGGGAGAGTTTTTCTGAGTCTGGCTTAATCTGTGCCAGTCAAAAGTTTAGTAGGGTTAGAATGGTGCTGATGATGAGGGATAGGGTGAGTATGAATGTGAGTATGTTAATTGCCCATCTCTGGGGTTATACCAGATTTTAGAGATTGGAAGTCAATTGTAATGATTATACTAGAAGGGCAAGAACCTCATCAATAGATGGTTATATAGAGGAATAATCAGATGATGTCTACGAAGTGTCAATATCAGGCTGCCGCTTCAAAGCCGAAATGGTGGCTTGGTGTAAAGTGGAATTTGATTAGCCGGAGTAGGCAGACTAGTAAGAAAGAAGATCCGATAATGACGTGTAGTCCGTGGAATCCTGTTGCTACGAAGAAGGTTGAACCGTAGATGCCATCGGCAATTGAGAAGGGTGCTTCATAGTACTCCATTGCTTGGAGGGCGGTGAAGTAAAATCCTAGAAGGATTGTTAAGGTTAGTGCTTGGATGGCTTGTTTGCGATTAGCTTCAGTGATGCTGTGGTGAGCTCATGTTACTGTAACGCCTGAGGCGAGCAGGATGGCTGTGTTGAGTAGGGGGACTTCTAGCGGGTTGAGGGGGCTAATTCCTGTGGGGGGTCATTGTCCGCCGAGTTCTGGTGTGGGTACTAGGCTGGAGTGGAAGAATGCTCAGAAGAAGCCGAGGAAAAAGAATGCTTCTGATGTAATAAATAAGATTATTCCATATCGGAGGCCTTTTTGGACTGCAGGGGTATGGTGGCCTTGGAACGTGCCCTCTCGGATGACATCTCGTCATCATTGGAGTATAACTAGGGTTATGGATATTAGGCCTAATATTAAGAGTTGTGAGGAGTTGTAGTGGAATCACATGATTAAGCCTGAAGTGGTGAGTAGGGCGGCTGTTGCTCCAAAGATTGGTCATGGGCTTGGGTCTACTATGTGGTAGGAGTGTGCTTGGTGGGCCATTAGATGTTTTCTTGTAAATATAAGCTTAGTAGGAGGACGAACACGTAGGCTTGAATTATGGCTACTGCTACTTCTAGGATTGTAAGTAGGAGGAGGACGAATGTGGTTAATATAGACACTGCTGGTATGATGGGGAGTAAGGCTATTGAAGCGGTGGAGATGAGTTGGATAAGTAGATGACCAGCGGTGAGGTTGGCTGTTAGTCGCACTCCTAGGGCTAGTGGACGGATAAATAGGCTGGTAGTTTCAATTATGATGAGGGCGGGGATTAGTGGGGTTGGGGTTCCTTCAGGTAAAAGGTGGCCTAGGGAGATTGTAGGTTGGTTTCGTAGGCCCATGAGGAGGGTGGCCAATCATAGTGGGAAGGCTAGGGCCATGTTTATTGATAATTGGGTAGTTGGGGTGAATGTATAGGGTAGGAGGCCTAGAAGGTTAATTGTGAGGAGGAGTAGTATGAGGGATGTCAGGATCAGTGCTCATTTGTGACCTGTTTTGTTTAAGGGCATTATTAGTTGTTTAGTGATTAGGTTAATGAGTCAGAGTTGAAGTGTGGAGAAGCGATTGGTGATTCATCGGTTATTGGGTGTTGGTATGAGTAGGGCAGGGAATAGTATAGACAATAAGATTAATGGGATACCTAGTAGGCATGGGCTTGTAAATTGGTCAAAAAAGGTTATGTTCATGGTCAGGTTCAAGAGGCAGTTTTGGCAGGTGCGTGGGCTTTACTGATAGGGTTGTTAGTTGATATGAACGTTGCGATTTTTGGTTGGATAATTAATGAGAAGGTAAGCCACGATAGTAGTATGGTGTAGAATCATGGGTTTGGGTTTAGTTGGGGCATAGTCATTAAGGGGGCGAGTAGTCCCCTTTCTCTAGCTTAAAAGGCTAGTGCTGAGTGCATAGCTTCTTAATGTTTTTAGGAAGATAGAGTTGATGATCAGTTTTCGAAGTAGATGAGTGGGGTAGATTCTACTACGATTGGTATGTAGCTGTGGTTTGCTCCGCAGATCTCTGAGCATTGGCCATAGAAGATTCCTGGGCGTGTGGTGATGAAGGATGATTGGTTAAGTCGTCCAGGGATTGCGTCAGTTTTTACTCCTAGGCTGGGTACAGCTCAGGAGTGGAGGACGTCGTCTGCGGTGATAATGATGCGGATGGGGGATTCTATTGGAATAACAACGCGGTGGTCTACTTCGAGTAGTCGGAAGGAGCCCAGTGGGAGTTCGGTTGTGGGGATTATATATGAGTCAAAGGAAAGGTCCTTGAAGTCAGTGTATTCATAGGTCCAGTATCATTGGTGGCCGATAGCTTTTAAGGTTAAGTCTGGTTCGTCAATTTCATCTATTATGTATAGGATTTGAAGGGATGGAAGGGCAAGTAGGATTAGGACGATAGCTGGGAGGATAGTTCAAATTAGTTCTACTTCTTGGGCATCTACTGTATTTGAAGATAAGTTTTCTATTAGTATAAGGGTGAGGAGGTAGAGGACTAAGCTGCAGATAGCTAGGGCGACTATTAGGGCGTGGTCATGAAATTCAACTAGTTCTTCTATGATGGGTGATGAGGGATCTTGGAATCCGAATTGTGAATGGTTAGCCATGTAGGGTGTACAGGGGTTTCACCTGTGACTTAGTCTTGACAAGGCTGTGTAATTGGTTTACTAACACCCTATAAGAAAGAAACATAAGTGGTTTGATGTGGTTGGCTTGAAACCAGCTGGTGAGGGTTCGACTCCTTCCTTTCTTGTACTTGGACGAAGGCGGGTTCCTCGAAGGTGTGATAGGGGGGAGGGCAGCCGTGGATTCATTCGATGTTGGTGGCGGTTAGTTCTGATTGGAGGACTTTTCGTTTGGAGGCGAAGGCCTCTCAGATGATAAAGGCTAGTATGATTACGGCTGTTAGGGAGATTAGGGAGCCGATAGAGGACAGGGTGTTTCATAGGGTGTAGGCGTCAGGGTAGTCTGAGTATCGTCGTGGTATACCGGCGAGGCCTAGGAAGTGTTGTGGGAAGAAAGTTAGATTAACTCCTGTGAATATTACCCCGAAGTGGGCTTTTGCTCATGTGGGGTGTAGGGTGAAGCCTGTGAATAGTGGGAATCAGTGTGTAAACCCTGCGAGAATGGCGAATACTGCTCCTATAGATAGGACGTAGTGGAAGTGAGCTACTACGTAATAGGTGTCATGTAGGGCAATATCTAGGGAAGAGTTTGCTAGTACGATGCCTGTCAGGCCGCCGACTGTGAAGAGGAAGATAAAGCCAAGGGCTCATAGTATGGGTGGGTCTCATTTGATGGTACCTCCGTGCAGAGTAGCGAGTCAGCTGAATACTTTAATTCCTGTGGGAATGGCAATGATTATTGTGGCTGATGTGAAGTATGCTCGGGTGTCGACGTCTATGCCGACTGTAAACATGTGGTGGGCTCAGACGATGAACCCTAGGAAGCCAATGGAGAGTATAGCTCATACTATTCCCATGTAGCCAAATGGTTCTTTTTTACCAGCGTAGTACGTTACAACGTGGGAGATAATTCCAAATCCTGGGAGAATTAGGATGTAAACTTCAGGGTGGCCAAAGAATCAAAATAGGTGTTGGTATAGGATTGGATCTCCTCCTCCTGCGGGATCAAAGAAAGTAGTGTTTAGGTTGCGGTCTGTTAGTAGTATAGTGATGCCGGCAGCAAGGACTGGTAATGAGAGAAGGAGAAGCACGGCCGTGATTAATACAGATCAAACAAAAAGTGGAGTTTGGTACTGGGAGAGGGCAGGTGGTTTTATGTTGGTAGCGGTTGTAATGAAGTTAATTGCCCCTAGAATGGAGGATACTCCTGCTAGATGAAGGGAGAAGATAGCTAGATCCACTGAAGCCCCGGCGTGGGCGAGGTTGCCGGCTAGTGGGGGGTATACAGTTCAGCCTGTGCCGGCGCCTGCTTCAACTGTGGAGGAAGCTAAGAGTAGTAGGAACGATGGTGGGAGGAGTCAGAAGCTCATGTTGTTTATGCGGGGAAATGCTATGTCTGGGGCTCCGATTATTAGGGGGACGAGTCAGTTTCCAAATCCACCGATTATGATGGGTATGACCATGAAGAAAATTATGACGAAAGCATGGGCGGTGACAATTACGTTGTAGATTTGATCATCTCCTAGAAGTGTACCTGGTTGGCCTAGTTCTGCGCGGATGAGGAGGCTTAGGGCGGTGCCGATTATGCCGGCCCATGCACCGAAGATTAGGTATAAAGTGCCAATGTCTTTGTGGTTGGTTGAGAATAGTCATCGGTTAATGAATGTCACAGGTAAGATGGCCGAGTGTTTAAGGCGTTAGGCTGTAGTCCTTTTTACAGGGGTTTAATTCCCCTTCTTATCGGTTTTGTAGTGAAATTCATGTTGAGTTGCAAGCTCATCGATGTGTGTTGAGAGCACACCAAAGCCTGGTAGACAGAGGCCTGGTGGTTAAGGCATCTAGCTGTTAATTAGAGGTTTTGTGGGATCGAGGCCCACCTGTCTAGGGTTGTTTACTGGTGAGGCCCTAGCTTAATTAAAGTGCTTGAGTTGCATTCAGGTGATGCAAGTTAATGTCTTGCGGGCTTTAGCAGAAACTAAGAGGGTTTATCTCTTATTTAAGGCTTTGAAGGCCTTTGGTTTGGCAGGTTATCCTAAGTTTCTAAATAGTGGTGAGGATCATTGGGGAGAGAGGCAGAAGTAGGATTGATAGGGAGGTGAGTACGGCGATTGAAGGGTTTGTTGTTTTGTTGGCGCGCCATTGTTTTATGTGGTTTGTAGAGTTTGGTGGTAGGGTGATGGTGGAGTAGTATGTAAGGCGTAGGTAGAAGAATAGGCCTAGTAAGGATAGTATGGCAATGGTTGTTGCTGTAGGAGTCATTTCTTGTTTGGTTAGTTCTTGGATAATTAGTCATTTTGGTAGGAAGCCAGTTAGGGGGGGTAGCCCTGCTAGGGAGAGGAGGGTGAGTATGAGGGTGGCGTTTAGGATTGGAGTTTTTGTTCATGATGTCATTGTTGTCGATAGTTTTAGAGATTTTGTTGTATTGAAGGCGAGGAATACGGTGGAAGTTATGATGGTGTATAGGTAGAAGGTTATTAGGGTTAGTTTGGGGTAATACAGGATAATAATGGTTATTCAGCCGAGGTGAGAGATAGACGAGAAGGCTATAATCTTTCGTAGTTGTGTTTGGTTTAGGCCCATTCATCCGCCCAGAGCCGTTGAGGCAATAGCTATCAAAGTTAGTAGGTTGTGATTTAAGGAGTGGGATGTGAGGAGGAGGATTGTGATTGGTGGGAATTTTATTATTGTAGATAGAAGGAGAGCTGTGGTTATGGGTGAACCTTGCAGTACTTCTGGGAATCAGAAATGGAAAGGTACTAAGCCTAGTTTTATTGCGATTGCTGCTGTAAGTAGGGCGGAGGATGTTGGATGGGTTAGTTGGGTGATGTCTCATTGTCCTGTCTGTCAGGCGTTGATTGTACTTGAGAACAGGATAAGGGCTGAAGCGGTCGCTTGTACTAGGAAGTATTTGATTGTTGCTTCAATGGCTCGGGGGTGATGAGTTTTTGAGATAAGGGGGATGATAGCTAGGGTGTTGATTTCTAGTCCAGTTCAGGCCATCATTCAGTGGTTGCTGGAGATTGTGATTGTTGTACCTAGCAGGAGGCTGAGAATGGAAATTAGCTTTGCATATGGGTTAATTAGTAGGGGAGGGGGTTGAACCATCATTTTCGGGGTATGGGCCCGATAGCTTTTTTAGCTGACTCTACTAGGAAATAATATAAAGGAAGTATGAAGGGTTTTGATCTCTTATGTGTAGGTTCGATTCCTACTTTTCTAATTAGCTGCTTCAGGAAATGAGAGGACTGGTGTACCTCTATGTTCACTTTATCATAGTGACCCTTTGCGTTCAGGCACATTTCCTTAAGTAAGGAGGCAGGCCTGCGTAGCAGATTGGTATGCTGGTGTGTCAGAGGCATAGTGCTAGTGTTAGTGGTAGGAAGTTTTTTCATAGTAGGTGCATGAGTTGGTCGTAGCGGAAGCGAGGGTAGGAAGCGCGGATTCACAGGAATGTTGTAGATAGTAGTAAGACTTTTGTTGCGAGGATTAGGGGTTGTAATTCTGAGGGAAGGTTGAGTGAGCTTGGGTTGAGGAATAGGATAGTTGTGAGTATGTTTATTAGTATAATGTTGGCGTATTCTGCTAGGAAGAATAGGGCGAATGGGCCTGCGGCGTATTCTACGTTGAACCCCGAGACTAGTTCAGATTCTCCTTCGGTCAGGTCGAAGGGTGCTCGGTTTGTTTCTGCGAGGGTGGAGATGAATCATATTATGGCGAGGGGTCAGGAGGAGAAGAGGAGATAGAGTGGTTCTTGGGCGATAGCTAGGGTATTTAAGGTATAGTTGCCACTTAGTGTAATTAGGGATAGTAGGATGATAGCGAGTGTGACTTCGTAGGAGATGGTTTGTGCTACTGCCCGGAGGGCTCCGATTAAAGCGTATTTTGAGTTTGAAGCCCACCCGGATCATAGGATGGAATAGACTGCTAGGCTTGATATGGCTAGGAGGAAGAGAAGGCCTAAGTTTAGGTCAGCAAGGGGAAAGGGCAGAGGTAGGGGAGTTCAGATTGTAATTGCTAATAGCAAGGCTAAGATAGGCGTTGCGATGAAGAGAAGGGGGGAGGAAGTGGATGGGAGGATCGGCTCTTTAATAAAAAGTTTGACTCCGTCGGCGGCGGGTTGCAAGAGGCCAAATGGGCCTACTACATTCGGGCCTTTTCGAGATTGCATGTAACTTAAAACTTTTCGTTCAACTAATGTCAGGAAAGCTACGGCAACTAGTACTGGGATAATATAGGATAGGGCTATGAATAGGGAGGTTAGGGCGGAGGTGCGAATCATTTGGGGGAAGCTAGGGAGAGGATTTGAACCTCTGGCTAAAGGGCTTAAGCCTTTTGCATTTGCCGGGCTCTGCCACGCT
>JANHFX010143112.1:0-14230 GCA_027560015.1 Chloroceryle amazona
CGAGAGAGGGGAGATAAAAAGCCAAAGGAAAAATAGAGGTTGTGCGTCACCGACGTTCTTCCCGCGGTCAGCTACGCTGGTGCAGGCGGCCACTTCTCGGTTATGAACATCTTTGCCCCTGGATCTTACACTAAGACCCTTAATGACACCCCCAGACCTACCCGCAGGTTAAACAAACACTTACCTTCTCTAGAGGAGAAGTTCCTGGATCAGCAAGTTGGCTACAAACGCAGTGCTTTTACGAGCTTTTGGCAGCATATACAATAAGATATTTCAAACCTATGTATTTTTATAGGAGATCCATCATCTTCCCAGCAAAGCAGTACTGCTGCTACAAGAACAGGTATCTGCTAAAGCCTACAGGCAAGCCAAGCACAGCTCCAGCAGGTAAACTAGCCCTATTAACAACTGGTATAAACACATCAGTGCATTTCTATAAACAGATCTTGGGTGATATCACCAATTATCAATCATAACAGTTTGAGTTCCACACAAAATGACTGCACAGTAGTACTATCATTTTCCTGTAAATAGTTATTTACTGGAGGAAGATGCTTTATCATATAATAATTGTGCTGAAATTAGGCTCATCCAGCAATTACATCAGCTACAGCATCTCTTTGTTGGACTGAGCATAAGATACAAGTCTTCTGAAAGATGCTTTAATATGCCAATACTAGAGGGGTGAAGCTTAGAACGAATGGGCCACAGAGGCCAAATTCTGATGGGTAAATTAGTCTGGCAAGGGCAAGCTGAAGGGTAGAAGTAATGGCCAAAGTAAGCCAGAATGCGGCAGACACAGAAATAGAAAGAGGAGTTCAAGGGTTTGCAGTGACAGCTGAAGACAGCAGGGTAAACACTAAACATACTGTTTAGGGATGTTGACTTTACTTTCCAGCTCGCTAGTCACGAAAATCATAAAGGCAACAATTAGATGAGTCTCGACCATGAAACCTGTCAAGAAAACCATTTTAAAGTAATCCAATAAAATCTTGCCTTTGACATCTACTGCAGCAACAAGGTAACTTTCTTTACAATGTTTTTGACTCAGATTCTAAACTGAAGTGGTACCATACTGTGAGCAATAACAAACTATTCCTGCTTAATAAATGGCAACTGTTCACTGAAATTAACTGGCCATGAACTGCATACAGAATAACATTATACTTCTCACAGTTTAACAAATATAAATAGATGCAGCTGAGATTTTTATTTTTTGATTAGTGAAATAGTAATTCTTCTGAAACTTTAGTCAAAGTAAGTTTTAGGGCATCACCCAGGACACAGCACCAATGCAGCACTTCAATTAAAATGCTTGCTTTGCTGTTCTACTTCCTGTGAAAATCCTCACCCGTGAGCTGCAACCTTGCAGATCACCCCTGAAGAATAAACCTGCTTATCAGGCCCCTCACCAGGCTATAGAGAACACATATCCCTGAGCTAAATTGAAATCACAGGGATTAGGACCTGCTCCGAGTTCTAGACCTGTGCCCTTTTTCTTCTTTTTGAGCTTCCTCGTAAAGGAGAAGAGGTAACTTCAACTGTTGCCCACACTGTAATTTCCACATTTTCTTGTGATGTCTGAAACTAGAACATGAATACAAGGGGGATGTTTATAGAAAAGGTTTATTGGAAGAAAGAGAGGAAACCTTTCCCTTTTAGAGTAATCAAAGGCTATTTACTGTGAAAGTCACAACAGCATAAGACAGCCAAGCAGTATCTCGGGAATGGAAAACTTACCAAAACACTTCAAAATGTGCACACAGAGACACAAAAACAAATTATAGAAAAAGGTACCCATTTATTCAAGGTATGACAAGGATATTTACAGTATTCATTTGCTCAGAGTAAGATCCATCCTTACGATTTTTAAAGCAGCAATTTACATTTAAAAGGGGAAATGTTCCAAGCATGTTTCTGTTAAAGATATTTTTACGACAGAAACACATTAAGGCTAAGTCATTTTGACCTTTGCTGCCGCCCACATTAATCTCTGCAGAACCGTCTCAAAGACAACATTACCTCGAGGGATAAAGACTACGCTAAATTCAACACACAATTTTGTTCCCTCAGATGCTTTTCACAACTGTTGACACCTGACAAAAACTGACTTTTGACTTAAAACAATGAATTAAATAGAAGTGAGTAACTGCCTACATCCTGGCATTTCAGAGGGCGAAGAGATCATGTACAGCAACACATTCATCACCTCTGAAAGGTATCATCAGCTTTCATGTTGATGAAGATACTTCAGCTTACCAATAAACTTGCTTTCAGTCAGAGCTCCATAGTCATGTGGTACAATCCACATTTCCCATCACATTACTTTTAAAATATCAGGATCAAAAAAAAAATCTTCAGGTAGCTGACTTCTAATGTAAATGACAAACACTGTCTGCTTTACACAGTACTTGATTCCCACAGTACAGGCTAGTGCTCTACCAAAGCAAACAAGATGAGTTTTGCTAAATTGCTGTAGTGTTATTCTCTAGTCATTTTAACACACAATAGATCTATAGAAGCAGTTAAAATTGGTTTATTTCTTGAGGTAGAAGCCACAAGTCATATTTAGTCCTGTCTGTAAACTACAGCACATGCCATCAGGCAAATATAGCCATAATTTGTTATTTATAAAATAAACCCACTGATTTTTCAGATGCTATTCATTGAAAATATAATGGCATTTCCAAACTGAATCCTTTTGTGTCTGTTTGAGAAGGAAGCAAATTAAACACTGGAAATAATAGACTGTGGATATTTATACAATTGTAATGAAAGTAAAACATGGCTTACACAAGCTTCATAGTAACATCCAAAAGGGCTGCTATATAAGGAGTCTTCATAACTTACTTCGGAAAATACCAATTTTAACTGCATAATAAAGAGGAAAAAACACAAAAAACCCCAAACCAGTCATTAGACCTTCAAGACTACATAGCTACTTGAAATACTACCATTGCATTTCAGTAATTTTAGGATCACATTTAATGGAGAAGAAAGTTTAACACAACAGAAACCTGTGAAGCCTGCACAAATACAATTTACTTAATGATTACATTTTGTACATAACTAAATCTATTGAAAGTGCACAAAGTTTAACATTCCAATAGAAGCAGAAATGTGACCCATTAGTAGGGGACATTTATAACAGGTTAGCAAAAAAAAAATCCGTAACAGCAAAGTTGTTGCTGTGACTGATAGATTTAAGTTATTTGAAGATGACCCAAGCAAGAAGTTACAAAACATAGATTGGCACTTGATCTTTAGCTAGCCCCATTAGCTTAATTTTCTCCCCAGAGATTCACATAGACAGAACTTTAAATTTTAATTTTATTACTGTAAAAAATAAAAGTCAATTTGTAGTTCCAGAGTAAACAAAGAAACCTTAGCTTCAAGCTACTTAAAAATAAAAGATAAGATACATTTCACTGAGTTGCTGTCAGCACCTAAACCAAATGCATTTTTTTCCTGGAAACAAAGTATATTTCACAAGGTTTTCCTGTTAGTGACAAGGGGATACATTCTCACCTGGATGCACATGTAACATGACTCAAGGAGAACAAACTGGAAGGAGTGCGAATCAGTTTCCAGAGTTCCCTGTTAAATTCCACATGTTCAGAACCAACATTTAAGACTGAAGTTATTAAAGATTGACCTATTGCGTATTCCAAAACAGAAGGCAAATACAATCAACTTACATTTGGCTTTGAAACATTAAGATAACAATGTTTTATTTCAGCCACATATTTACAAAAATGTTTACAATAGAACCGTGTAGGGTTTAATTGTTTTTGTCATAATACACTTAAAGATGACTAGTCATCTTAACCTCCATGCAAAGACGCATCTCTTGTTACACAAGAAGTTCTGTGGTTTTATGTGGGTTTTGTTGTTTGTTTTGGGTTTTTTTTGCTTTTTTTTTTCCACTCTGAGGATAGCAAGCAGAGGGGTTGAACAAGTTTGGGTCACCCTTAAAAATGTAGGCCTGTTTGCTCTACTGCACCTTCAAAATAAGGAGGTAAAGTACAGGCACTGTAAATTCCCCAAGGTTTCGTTACCTCTAGCGTGTTTTCCAAAAAACAACAAAAATCTTGAACAGTTGTAACGAGTTATTCTGTGACTTTCAGCTCTTCAGTTTACTTCGTGAACCCTGGAGTTACTTTCCTAGAAGCATACTTGCTGAGCTTCTTTTCTAATGTATATTGTTGACTATACATTTTAAATTAAACTGTTATGTAAAGAATGTAACAAGCTTTTCCTTTGTACACAACTTAATCTTTGTGCTGAGTATTCTTCAAAAGGATTTTATAAATAATACAGTAAGTTTAGAATCAGTCTTCTCCCCTCTTGTCATTATACCATGTTGTTACTTTCTCCAACTTTATCTACAAGCTGTAGAAAAGGAGACAAAAAAAGTTAAGCTGTATGACATTTACGTACAGTAAAGTTACTCAAATATTACTTGCTAGTTGCACAGTTAGTATGCAACTGAAAATGAGAGTCAAAAAGTACTCGCCAAGGTCTCATGATTTAAGTTTGTGAAAATTAAAAATCTTACACTGCAACTGTGTTTCTGCATGACATGTTTTTCTCATATTGACATTAACAGTGCAACATGAAGATGCAACAGAATGAAAAAGGAAAGAGAAGAATGCAGATAACACTGCTAGCTTAATGATTAAAACAAAACAATACAGTATCAATCACACATGCATTAGTATACCAAGTAAGATATTTCAACTGACCATTACTGTGGATTCTCTTCTGAGCCTACGTAGGCTTTGAATAAAACATTAACAATTATCTTTTTAAAACAAGATTTAACCCCATTATGATCAAATGAAATATGACTAATTAAGGCCAATTGACAAATGAAACATTCAATTGATCATTAATTATGAGCCAGAACTTGGCCTAACTGAAAGATTGGAACAGATGATCTTGCATGCTAATTTTTAAACAGACTGTATACATCTAAGTGATACCCCCTACTAATTTTTTGGTAGTAGCTATTAAAACTGTTGCTTTCAAAACCAGAGTTAAAAATGCACGTATAGAAATTAGCACAGTAAAAGCAGTTGACTGAAACACCCTAGGTTATAATATTTCTGGCACCTGTTAATTACCTTCAAATCCCTGGCTAAGAAAATAAACTTAATTTGAAAAAAATACAAATCTTAGTAAACAGCAAGACATAGTCTGGCACAGTGGACCTTACTAAATGTATTTGATGAATGATTATGCATCATGAGAGTTTCTGGATTCACCATACAAGCTGCAGCTTAACACTGAACTAAACTGATTGCTTTTACAGGCCACTTGTCATAAATATATCCAAACAGTACACAATGAAGTGTGTCCTCCTCTGACAGAAGAGGAAAAATCATGCCACTGTCCTGTGCCTATCTGGTCATGTAGGTCAAAGCATGAAGCAGAACCCCAGTGTTCTGAGTCACAATCCAGGGCTCTTCCCACTTCACAACATGTAAGCACAGGCAGCTTCTGTAAAGATGTCCTTCTGTTCCTTTTACAAGTCTGAAAGTGGAAACGAAGGCAATCCGTGCAGTACAAGAACCACACAGGAATACACTCAAAGGCACTTCTCTAAAGTTGTATTTGCTTTATTTCTACTATTGCTATGACAATGGAATAAAAACCAAAACCGTACAAGCTTCAAATTCTGCATCAAGTACCGAACACTTACCGAGCTTATACCAGGTAAATTCAAGAGATATCCAAGAACTGGAACTCTTCTGATAAAGCCAACCACCACAGGAAAGAACCCCCTTTAGGTAAGACATCAGAAGATTGTATTACTTTTACTAGTTAAACTATCCTCATATTGCTATAAAATTAAGAAATAAGAGGTTATTATATAAAATCTGGTAGCTTGTTAGCAGCAAATTAATTTTACCAAACATATCAACATACATTCAGCAGAGAAAAGATAAAACCATGACAGAAACAACTTATGAAAAATTAAGTCCGTTTAAAAAATAACTGGCAACCCTGTCAGCTCTTCAAAAAAATTAACACCCAACTTAGTCAAGAAAACTGATGCTCCCAAATGATTTCTCAATACATACTTTGAGGCTTTTTTTTTTTTACATTACATGAAATACATTCTTACACTACCCAATGTAAAAACAACCAAAGTTAATTCTGAGTAATCCCCTTTAAAACCATATATGGTATAATTTTTATTAACTAAAGAAAACACAACATGACAGAGTTGTGTATTCACTTATTTCACCAATCTATGTGGAGTCAGAGATTTCAATCATGAGCCAGGGGATGTTGCCTAGCATAGCTCCTACAGCATAGCCCCCTGCACTGTCCACTTAATCTCTGCAACAGGAAACCAAATTTTCTACAGCAGTATCTCAGCTGTTTGCAGTGAACTGCAGCTGTTCAGCTGGTAGCAGCATCCTGAGTTCTCTTGTTGAGCTATACATTCCCTGCATAGAATAAAGATTAATGTGCAATGAGAACTGGGCCACAGTGAAACAGTGTTTCACAAGTCATCATCCTCTTCATTACAGTAGCAAGAACTATTTGCCAGGTAATATCAATACCAGTAAGCTTTTCCTGGATTTTTTTTTTTAGAGACCACATTATTTCAGTAGGCCAGGAAGTTGTGATGCAGGACATACAAGCCACTAGTAACAGATTAAGGCAACTGGTGTAGCCAAGAGTAAGAAACACTCAATATAGGGAAGATGATACTGTTAGTCATAACTTTGGATGCCTGTAATCTGAACAAGGCTCCAAAAGAAGCTTAGAGTACAACAAGAGATACTGTTCTATAACAGCCTTCTCCAATGAAGGCAATCTGAGCATGTGAAAGTACAGCAAGACAAAAACCTCTCGTGGGAAGCTTGTGACAGCATGTTAAATAAAAACAGTGAAATCAGAGTAAAATAATTGTCTTTCACTCAGATGCGTCTTTTTAAAAAAGAAAATAATCTTTGCAATCCTGTCATTTGTTTAAGTTTTCTTGATCACCAGCACCTAAGTGTTGCTTTGTGAACAACAGAGGCTCTGTAATTTCTGCTACAAGGCACACGAAAGGTGACCGTAGAAGCAGTCTAGGTAGGCAAGACAACAACCTAGAAGTAAAGGCTCTGAGGGATCTGAACACCTAGTGGAACTCATTTAGTGGTCTAAAAAACAAGCGACTGTGAAGTGTAATACAGTGGTTTATATTTGTATTGCAATAGTCTGAGTTCAAGTAAACTTACTAGAACTGTTAAATTGCTCTTGATAAAGATTTTCCATATAAAAGTCCTGGTAGTGGAAACATTCGAGTCCAGGTTTAACAGGGCTCTGAACAACCTGATTTAGTTGAGGATGTCCCCATTCACTGCAGGGGGGCTGGACTAGATGACCTTTAGAGGTCCCTTCCAACCCAAACCATTTCATGATTCTAATCCACATGACCAGAACCATCAAGATACACAGCAATGCCCATCCTCACAATGTACTGCCCTAAGAAATCCAGGGGTACATAGGTTTAAGAAAATTCTGTCCTTCAGACCAATAACCACCAAGGGAAGTTTTCTCTTAAGTAACTAAACATCAGAATCCTCAGGAATCCTACAGAACGACGCTTCAGGAAAGGGTCCATTTTTAACTTCTCTATAAAGGAGCAAGCTGCTGAACACAGAACAATGGTTGAAGTGAACAAGACTGAAGCAGAATGAAAGGCTCTGTTTCAAGTAGTAACTAGCTAAATTGTAGCACAGGATTTAGACACTTAGAACTATTAAGCACTAGAACCCAACAGTCCAGAGATGTTTTAAATTAAACTTTCAGTTTAATTTAAACTGATCAGTTAAACTTTCACACCTGGGATTATCTATCCCTTGTTGATACAGTCCTGGCTAAGGGATAGTCTTAGTGACCTAGAGATAACTACTGACCTTCTATAATGCCTTCAACATTATTTTACCCTGCTAGCCCCAACAGATAATCCATAACCATATCTGCTTAGACCTCGTAATGTATAATTCATCTGAGATCTTTTTAAAAGGGGGAGTGTTTGGTTGGAAACATACTCTATTTGCTTTGTACTTGCCAATTAAACCCAAGTGCTACATGCAAGAATTGACAATGGATTCAGTTAAATACTGTGATTTTCAAAACACTTGCAGTGATAGAGTTCAGCATAATAGACAGCACAACAGTAAGAGACATATATTAGACTGCAAAATTAATTTTCAGAAATTGGTAGGAGTCAAGATTTTTTTTAAAAAGTAAACATTTGAACTAAACTAAATACAAGATTAGCATATAATTTTATTGGGGGGAGCACCATGAGAACAGTGGTTTCATTTATATTATCAGAAACTGTACTATTTAGGTAGGAACTGAACACTTTGAAAATATTTTAGGGGTCTCAGATAAATCAGCATTAATCTGATAAGAGGTTCAAGAACGACTAAAAGCCTCCTTTTGTACTTACTAGCATATTTCATACTTTTTTAGTGAAGTCTGGAAGTTCAACCATAGAAATAAAGATAAAATATAAATATATACAGATTGTAACAAGTCAAATTCTTTCAGCATTACAACTGCATTTATAAAGCATTTAAATGACACACTGTGAAAGCTATAATATGTATCAAGACTGCTGTTCAAAAAAACTAACAAAAACCAGAGAGAACTGTAATCTTTCCTTAACTCATTTGAGATAATGCTAACCAAAACCAGCAGTTCTGACTATACCAGGGCAGAAGTGTAATGAACAATAGAAAACATTTTCCCTGGGTTACAGGTACAATGAAATGTTAAGATGTAACCAAGTATCTTGCCCCATTTGTTAAAGAATAAACCCCCCAACAAAAAAATAAGTATCTCAGTTGCCTTTTTTGAAGAAATTTTTAAACTTTGAACTGATAATTATTTGGGCTCCCAGATATTTTCAAGGTTTACAATTCTTTGGTTAGACAAACATTACAAAAGTGAGCTTGGTACTGAAATTAGAGTCTTGGAAAAATACTTACCAACTTTCCATCCCCTGCACATGCACACCAACAACTCCACACAAAAATCTATCGAATGCGAACATTTAAAGGATGCTGCTTTGTCAGCTGTAATGCTGCAACACTAAAAATAAAGATACACTCATTCCTAGACACATCAACACAGAAAGGTATTCTGAAACAGGTCTTACCTGAATAATAGGAAAAACCCATAAATTTCAAGGATCATTCCTATTAAAGGCCAACCAATGAGAACTATGAGCACGCCACCCAGGAAAAAACCCGTTGCTTTCATTTTGTGTTTTTGAAAGAAGAATCTAAATGTTCTTTCTAAACCGATAACAAAAGACAAGCCAGCCACAAATAAAACCTAGAAAAGACAAAAACCAACCAAAGAAAGAAAATAGCTCATTATATTCCTAAGTTTAGGATATAAACATATACAGATTTCTACAAAATTAGATTGCATTTCTTCCACAACTTAATACAAAAACACAGGTGACAAGAATTAATTTACTGGTGTCATTCTTTAGTACAAAAGCCCATCTTAAGGCATTTGTAAATCACTTCTTAGGCAGCTGAGAGAAGAGTTTCAAAAGCTAGGAGCCTACTTTTTTGGTCTCTGACAAACATAATCATGTCAAAAAACATATTGACCAAAGTTAAATCTGTCCTATAACATAATTGTTATCCACAAGGAGTGCTGAAACAGTACCACTGGCAGCAAAAGTTCTAAAAACTGAGAACAGACACGTTAGAAAAGCACTAGACATGACACTAGTCCTGATAAGTAGTACCTGTAGTACTTCAGTGACAGGACTTCTAATTATTTCAACTTGCAAGCATACATCTGAGCAGCATCTTTCCTGAGCAGGGTATAGTAGCTCAGATTTTACTCAATATTATAGATGAAACTTAAGTTTTGTCTGTTATTTAATAAAACACTTTCTGGAAGGATACTTTATTATTTTCCCTAAACAGGATCTCTTATTTCCACCTAACACTAGGAAAAGAAAAAAATTTAAACATTATTTTATTCTTTTTACTCTTCCACTATATAGTTTATTGATGGTTCAGAACAATGCTTCAGCTTAGGCACCCAAATGCAAATATACTGTCTGAAATTTTCCTTCAGTGAATCTCAGTATTTGACTCTGCTACCACAGAGCAAAAATGATCTGTTTTGACCACAGACTTTTAGGCATCAGCAAAGGAGACAAACCTCTACCAGGCTCTGCTCTCGGACGGAAAAAACTGAGAATAGTAGAAGCACAGAGATTATCACATTCAGAAAATATCCTGTCATTTGAGATTTGCTTTGGACAGGGAATTTTGTGTTCCAGAACTAGGATTTATTTTCTAAACTACTTTAAGTGAAAATTTTGATGATACAAAATGAAGAGACCAAGTCTCTCTACTAACAAAGGCGAGTGGCTCTTCTAAACCCAGACTATGAACAATTCATACTTCTTTCCTCACGAAGCACAGCAAAGATATATTTGCTAGTGTGTACAGAACACTTCACTTATCCAAATATATACTTAAATTTGACAGTTATCTTACAAGATCACAAACCAGAAATTGTTAGTAATGACAGCCAATCTAAAAACTGCATCTGCAGCAGCATAACAACTGTCGAACAAGCTGCTTCTTGTCTGACCAAGATACTGCAGGCCTGACCTGGAGGTATGATATTCAGATTTATGTGAGCTGGTCTAACTTTAATCAGGAAAAATGATTCACTTGTATCACTGAACATAACTCCTCCTTTACACCAAATTGCCACAGCATATTTTGTGATCCAGTTTCAAATTGATAACATTGTTCTATTTTTAGTTTAATATAGCATATACTTAATTCTAAGCAGTGCAGATACCCATATATCATATACTTAGTTCTAAGCACTGCAGAATCTGAGTCTAAACAGAGGGAACTTACATTTCCAATAGCCAAAAGAGCTTTGTCAAAGAAAAGTATCATTCCAAAAAAAAGGAAAAACACTCCAAAGCCTGTTAGTCCCATTCCAATCTCTGAAAAAGAAACAAAATTTAAATACATAACAAAACATGGTGGCAGGAAAAACTCATGCATTAAAAAAGTAAAAAACTTAAAACATCCAATCTACAGACATTTTAAATTTATAGAAAACCTCAGCCTATTCTGACCACCTAAAAACTTCAAATATAGTACATCTTGTAGACAACACTTCAATAACAGAGATCTTTGGAATCTGCTTATCAAAAGCTCACCCTTACATAATTATTGCTATTCCTCCGATCAGAGAATTTAGAAACCTACAGGATAGATTAAAAACAGCTTGCAAAACCAGTTCTAATACTATAGACAGGCTGGCAGCCCAGTTTGTGTCTGGGTGTATATATGTATTTTTGAAGATCCCCATAGCTTTGTATAGTCTAGCCTCAAACAAAAAAACCCACCCATGCTAACAAAGCCTTCACTGTTACTGCTAGCCAGGTCCACCTAAATGTATTTTTAGTTGCACTTCAGATGGAAATGTAGATCTAGTTGAACATTTATTGAACATTTACTATTGTTTGAAGAGCTCAGGAGTAAAGGACCATTTTGCCCAGAGAAGAGAGATTTGTTACAGCAGCATTCAACTTCCTTAACTTCTGTAAGGGTTCATCTTTCAGAGCAAGGCTGAAGACCACACTGTCAAATCTGTAGTTCTACAGCATCACCTGCCACTTTAAACTTTTGCTATGAGCATTTTAATCACTTAGAATTAAAACTACTAAGTAACCTGCTACTACTGATTTACTGCCAACACTCTTAATACATGTCCCAATGAAAAATGCGATTGCAAGTTGTTTTTCAATGAATCTGCTGACCAAAGGCAATATAGCAATTGCAATCTGCCCTTTTCTCTAGTACTCTTTACTTTAGAAGAGCAGAAAATCTGTATTCTGGAAGGAAAACACTTGAAGGCAGGACTCCAAAGGAATTATCGGCTGCCAATAAGATAGATATACAGTCATAGGAAGCGAGAATTCATTCCTCCCACAGACACAGCACAAGTCAGGGATCTAGCAAGAAGGCAGAGGCCAACTCCTAACAGCTGCTGCAGTAACAACTCTGACACTTCTCCTGTGTTCACTTGAAACATGCTTGCAGTCACCTGCTTCTACAATGGATTCAGAGTTACTTTAGAAGTCCACCGTATTCTCTAGTTATTGAAGGGAAAGAAAAAAACAAAACAAGCAAAGAAAACCAAAAAGCAGTATTATCATCCCAAAATTACTGCTGAAAGATGACAAGTAATCCAGGACTATTATTCTCTGTTGCCAGTATCTCAGTAGAGAAACTGACTTGATTCACCTAAGAATTTAGAAATGTATTCAACTAGCATTCTTAAGGAAGTGGAGGGAGCAATGCTCTCATTTTTCCCTAGAGATCCCATAGTGGTGTAAGATTATTACAGCAGTGCATCAAAACAGGTTAGTAACTATTAAGAATGAAAATCAAGATACACTGCTTGTAGAAGTTCAGAGAAGACAACGCACATCCTTTATGTTCTGTGTACAAACTAAGAATGGAATCTTGCACTGTAGGCTCTCTGAAGAGAAAAAAACCTGGAGGTTGTGAAAAGTTTCAATTTAGTTATTATTTCATTAGCAGTTATTTTTTAGTATTGAACAATTAATTTGTTTGGGAAAACCTAGATGCATTCTCTTGTAATTACTGGTGATTTATAACTTCATTCAATAAATCATTTCAAAGATGTTCTAGACTAGAGCTGCAAGTTTAGCTTTCCTAACATCAACTAATGCAGTGGTCCTCTCCAGGTATTTATCATGCTACTCCACCATTGGTCTCTATGGCAAACTCTACTTTCCAGACAGCAGTGAGTTTAAAGATACCCAATGAAAATCTTCAGAATTTCAGACAAAATTGTGGAAAACACACACCTCTGAACTCTACAGTATTTTACTTACTACTCTTGGCTCTAGCAGTTAAAACCAACAGAGCTAGCACTGGAGATAACTGAAGGTCCCAAATGAGTAACTAACAAAGGGAAAAACAGTGAATAAATTTTTTTTCAGAAGAGATTTCCCCGCACCCCAAGAACACTCTGAACAGGATAACGGAATGGGAAAAAACAAAGCCCACAAGGGTTTAATCAGAAATCTAAAAAGTAACCCCAAGGTTTACTACTCATCCCAGTAACAGCACAGCACATGAAATTCTCAAATCATTGCCCCCGAATGCCACTAACCCAATTTTCTGCCCATCTTCATCCTTCTCCTTGACAAGATCTCCAATATCTCCACTTTCTTCATATCCTGCTGTTAAGCTAAACTTGCCTCTTTGACTTTTCTACATCTTTCACTCTCCTTCATAACTGACACCACTGTGCTTATCAAGCAGACTAATTTCCTGACATGTCAACCATACCAGATAGACATCATATGCGAGACATTAATTTAAATCAAGAACTAACATTCTCCTCTGCCTTGCAATTTAAACTCTTGTAAGCCCCTTTAAATCGATTTTTCTGTATTTTCCCTTTTAGCATCTCTATTTCCAAGTATTTCTGTTCAATGAAAACAAATTTTTCTCCCACTTCAGCTTGAGTACTTGGTCCTCACCTTAAAGCCCCCTCATTGTCACCTATAAACATTCAGTGTGATAGAGGCAAGTTAAAAGAGACACAGTAAAGCTACTAATATATAATTAAATGCTTCCAAACCACTAATGTCCACATGGAGGCACACTAGAGGACTTTAGCTAATTGTTAACTTTTGTTTACCCTTCAGCTTTCATTCATTCCCGCCTTCATCACATCACATCACAGCACCCCTAAAGAGCTCACAGCTCAAGACGAACGCGAGCAGTAGCAGCTGCTGCAGAGGCGCTGGTGCCGGTGCCCTCTTAAGAACGAGGGGGCCAGCCCTGCCAGCGCCCCTCTGTAACCCTGCAGCCCACCTCACTCGCCGTTTTAGCTAGCAGCTCAGTATACCGCCGACAGACCCGCGGCCGGTGTGGTTTTAGTAGTTCTCACGAAGGGGCGATGCCGACCGGCGCGTCCTGGTGAGCTCCGCCTGCGCCCTCCCGTTCCCACCCCGCAGCTCTTTTCCAGCTGGTGCCCGGCGGTGACAGACGCGCGGGGAGGGGGGGAAGACAAACGGGCGTGCCGAAGGCCCTCCCCTGGCCTGCACAGGCCGGACCTTGACTTCTATCCCGGCATCTAGTGCCGCCGCGTCCCGGGCAGGCGCGGGCCAAGG
>JANHFX010145686.1:0-14038 GCA_027560015.1 Chloroceryle amazona
ATCACCAACCGCTACTGCTGCAGACCATGCCCTCCCTGCTAAAGGTGCTGGCAACAGCCTCAGACCAGGACCCTCAGAACATGGTGCTTAGTAGAGGATAGAACTCTGGAGCATTGTATTTAGACCTTCAGACCATTGGATCTTTACCTTATCCTCTCTCCATTACCCATTTCCATCTCCAAAGTCCAGCCTAGTGAAGAGGGACCTGTTGACCTTCCTACCTCTGTAGGGCAGTGAGGCAGACACCCTTCCGGCGCTCCACTGCACCTTCGTGGCTGTCCCTGGTGCTCCCTTTGAGACACCTCTTTTTCTTCTCTAGACTCATTAAAGTTGCATTGCATCCAAGCTTGGTCCTCCGAGTCCTCCTTCCTTCTATGGCAACTCTTCCAGTCTGCTTAGGGCAAGGGGTGGAGGATTGGCAGGCCGGGAATCCCTGCAGGACATTCTGGTTTGTGCCCTTTCCTTTGCAGCTGATGAAGACACCTCTCCCTACTCCACAGCCAATGGCCATCAGTGAGGCCAGGCTTCCATATAGGGACAAGAATACAGATGGGATATACCACCGGTTGGGGACAGCCCACAGCCTCATCTCCCCTTTTCCTTCCACTGAATTATTACCTGATCTAGGGTCCACGGTTGGCACACAGTGGCACAGGCAGATGAGAAAGGTCCCTCCTTGATTCCTTCAGCACCTGGCAAGCCTCAGCTGCAGTCCAGACATGCAGGGCTGAGGTCACTCACAAGCTGGTTTGGCATTAGCCACACTCAGCCTACTCAATGAAATTGCCACTCTTTGTGGACCCAACTCCTCCCTGGACACCACAGTTCCAGGACAGCATCCAGTGATTAACACCCATCATTTACAGGTGGAGGGTCACTGGTCACATGGCAGCAGAGCACAGAGCATCTCCACAGTAACCTGTCGTCTCTGCATCCCGTGATTCCCTGGCTGTTTCACGGCTTATTTCAGGTGCTCATCTTTGGTTGTTAAGAAGGACTTTTAGTGTCACGTTTATTGCCAAAGGACCTTGTCCTTCAGCCCTGGGCAATGCTTTAAATCCTGGCATCCCTTGTGTATCCATGGTCGCCTGTGTGCGCAAAAGGAACTCCTGAAGGCAATGCCGGACTCAAAACAGTGGCTGAGGCACACACAGCATCCCATGGACTATGTAACATTCCTCTCGTGCTCTTCCTACCCAGATCTTGGAGCAGAGAAACACACATCGTCCGTCTCACTGGGTGATTCTGTGACACAGGACAGGCACCAAGTCAAGCGCAGCACAAACACTGAGGATGACCTGGCCCATACTCAGCTTTCTAGGCTCCCCTGTAGCTCTGAGTCAGGGCCAGTCCCAGCTCTGCTCCAGCCACCACTGCTCCTCACATGCAGGCCAGGGTCTCCCAAACACAGCAGTCTCTGGTCCTTAGAAATCTCTCCCCCAGCAGACCCTGCACACAATGGGAACCGCATCACACCCTGAAGGTCAGGGTTGTGCCCTCCTAGTACGACACCTCTTCTCACACTGGGCTCTGCAGGGAACTAGGACCAGTGGGGCCAGTTCCACTGGGAGGACCAGTACTGGTGCTAAGCTCTGGAAGGCACAGCCCAGCAGGGGTCCAAAGCCTGGATCCAGCAATGGAGCTCAGCATGGAGCCCTTCAACACACAACAGAGGTGTCACCTGGAAGGCCCTGATCATCAAAACACTCCTCTGGTTATGTGGATCTTCCATCATAGATACAAGTCTCCTGTGGACCTGCTGACTCACCGTTTTGGTGTCATGGTTTAGGGTCAGGGCAGCCCCTTAGACCTATAACAGATGCTCTCTGTTAACACCCCTCTCTCCCCAGAGGGGAAGAGACAGGGAATAAGAGAGAGAGAGTTAGTGAATAGAAAAGGAAACCAGATCAGCTTTAATGAAAATATAAATAATAATAATTAAAATGGAATTTAGACAAATATATGCAAAACCAGTATTGAACACAACCCCCCTGATGGCAATTACATTAGAAGAAGTTAGAAGAACTGAGCTGAAAAGGAAAATCGATGAACAGAATTTGTCCTGTTCTCACTCAAACCAGGATATTCGGTGCTCTCCTTTCTCATGGTCATGACATGTGAAGTCTTCCGGAGAAGACGTTCAAGTGTTCATGTCCCTCCTTGCTCTTCCCTGCCTGCAGCATGTGTCTCTTTAGGTGAACACATCTAGGAAGTGAAGAGGACATTAGCCATGAAGCATCCCATTTTCTCTGCAAAAAATGGGAGTTTCAACTGCAATGAACTCTTCTGGAATGGGGATTTTCATTGTCTTGGCAGTGGTGCAGTGTAGTGGCCAGCACAGTGTGACAAGACAATTGAAGGACATTCCTGAAAGGACTGTAGAAACATGGAATGCTCCAAGGTGGAAAGGACCTTGAAAAGTTATCTGTTTAAATCTTTCCTGGCAAAGGAATCCTAGATAACATTACCTGCCACCCTTTCCAGTGGGGATGTTGTTCCAGTGATTGATTGTTCTTCCTCCAAAAAATGTATTTCTTAGGTCACGATATTTAAACCAGGGCACAAGGTACAACCTCTCCATGTGCAACTGGTACTTGTTGGCCCTTGTCTTCTCCATGTGGCTTCTTGTGATGGGAAAGCCTCTGACCTCTTGTAACCACCCTTTAAGTACTAGAATAATAACACCCCAGGGAGAGCATTCTCTTCTCCAGGCAGAAAAGTCCTGACTCCTTCAGTTTTTCCCCACAGGAGGAGTTCTCCAGCCCTTTGGCCATCTTTAATGAGCACACACGGGAGTGGCAGTTGGTGCTGGATGAGGATCTGCAGAGCAATGGGATCATGGCTGTGGCTCTTTTTATTGCATATGAGCCAGTCAGAAGCAAAGCCACCTGTGTGAAGATGACCACAAAGCCAATACCCATGCTCACAGGGCTTGCAGGAATTAGATTTTCTGTTCCATGAGAGTGGTGGAACAAAAAAAATGTGTTAGTGAAGGAAGCTAACCTATAGTTAAATACCCCAACTGTCAAGCATCCCTCAGAGGCAATTGCCATCAGTTCAATCATGAAAGAATAAAATTGACTACCATGATGTCTAGTGACCAAATCCCCAACAGGGATTCCCAGCCTGGTCTTCCTCCGCCTTTTCCCCTGAGCAGAATTGAAGTTGCCACAAAAGGAAGGAGGACTCGGAGGCCCAGGCTTGGATGCAGCGCAACTTTAATGAGTCTAGAGAAGAAAAGAAGGTGGCTCAGAGGGAGCACCAGGGCAGCAACTAAGATGCAGTGGAGCTCGTGCAAGGTGTCCATCTGGCTACCCTGTGGAGGGAAGGAGGCCTTGGTAGAGATAGTAACACGTAATTGAAAGAGAGAGAGAGAGAAGTGCGGCAGGAGAAATTAATTGCCCAAAGATCTAAACACAATGCCCTGGAGCCCTATCTTCTGTCCAACATCATGTTCTGAGTTCCTCAGGGTCCTGGTCTGAGGCCGCTGCCAAGACCTTTAGCAGGGAGGGCATGGTCTGCAGCAGTAGCGGTTGGTGATGCAGGAGAGGTCAAAGCCCCAGAGTTGATGGGCACTCCTTCACAGCTTAATTTCACCCACTTATCCTCAGGATATTCAGTCCCCTGAAGTGGAAGACAGGGATGGAAAGCAGAATTATCTCCTCATAATCCAGAAGGTAGTGGTTAATGACCTGCTGTACCATCAGGACACTCACAAGTTAGAGGGCCGGATAAGATCCACCTGACAGTGCTGAGGGAGCTGGCACGGGAGCTTGCCAAGCCACTCTTCATCATTTATCAGCAGTCCTTATTAAGAGGGGAGGTCCTGTGTTGCTGGAGGTTAGAGAATGTGACGCCCATCTACAAAAAAGGCTGGAAGGAGGATCTGGGGATCTACAGGCCTGTCAGCCTGACCTTGGAACCAAGAAAGATTATGGAGTGGTTCGTCTTGGGTGCATTCACTTGTCAAGTGCAGGGCAACCAGGGGATCAGGCCCAGTCAACATGGGTTCATGCAGGGCCCTTCCTGCTTCACCAATCTGTTCTCTTTCTATGACCAGGCCACCCCCACAGTGAATGAGGGAAAGGCTATGGATGTGTGTACCTGTACATTAGTAAAGCCTTTGATACCATCTCCCACAGCATTCTGCTGAAGAAACTGGTGGACATTGGCATAGACAAGTGCACTCTTCTCTGGGTTAAAAACTGTCTGAATGACTGAGCCCAGACAGTTGTGGTGAATGGAGCTAAATAAAAGAAAGGTTGTGGACATTGTCTACCCAGATGTTAGTAAGGTCTTTGACACCATCTCCCACATTATCCTATAGTAACTAGTATCTCAAGGCTTAGACAAGTTCGCACTTCTCTGGGTTAAAAACTGGATGGCTGAGCCCAGACAGTTGTGGTGAACAGAATTAAATCCAGCTGGTAACTGGTCATGAGTGGTGTTCCTCTGAGCTCAGTTTTGGGGCCAGTTTTGTTTATTATCTTCACCAATGATCTGGATGAGGAGATCAAGAGCACCCTCAGTGAGTTTGCAGACAACACCAAATTGAGTGTGTGTCAAGTTGCTTCGGTGTAGGAAGGTTCTGCAAAGGGATCTGGCCAAGTTGGATCGATAGTCAGTTGTATGAGATTTAACAAGGCCAAGTGCCACGTCCTGCACTTCGGCCAGAACAGCCCCATGCAATGCTCCAGGGTGGGGCAGAGTGGCTGGAAACCTGCTCGGCAGAAAAGGATTGGGGGGTGCTGGTGGTCAGCTGGTTGAACATAAGCCATTGTGTGCCCAGGTGGACAAGAAGGCTGGCAGTATTCTGGTGTGTATCAGAAATTGTGAGAAACCTCGGCTGGTCCAAGGGTTCGGAATGCAAGTTTGATAACGACCTTGAGCAGATAACCGGGTACCCTGGAAGAGGCCAGCGCGTCCTGAGAAGAGCCTAGTAAACAAGATTAAGGAACTGTCAGACTGCAAGTAGAGAAAGCTTATCAAGGTTACAACAGAGAAAAAAAGTCATCCAATCATGAACTGTTGGTCTTTGGTTGACCCAATCGTATATGGATGCACATTCTTGGGAAAGATATAAAAAGACTTGTTAAAACAATAAAGATGGCTTTTTGCTTGCAATTTGGTGTATGTCGTGTCCGTCTCAACAGTGACAAGAAATAGTGTGCCCAGAAGGAGTAGGGAAGTGATCATGCCCATGTATATTGTAGCTGGTGAAGCCACATCTTGAGTATTTGGTTCATTTTTGGGCGATGAAGAATAAGAAAGACATTGAGGTGCTGGAGCAGGTCCAGAGAAGGGTAACAAAACTAATGAGGGGTCTGGAGAAGATGTCTTATGAGTAGCAGCTGAGGGACCTGGGATTGTTTAGCCTGGGGAAGATCAGGAGGAGGGGAGATCTTATTGCTCTCTACAGCCACCTGAAGGGAGGTTGTAGTGAGGTGGGTGTCAGTCTCTTCTCCTGAGTAACTAGTGATAGGATGAGAGGAAATTGTCTTAAGTTGCTCCAGGGGAGATTTAGATTGAATATTAGAAAAAAATTCTGTACTGATAGAGTGGTAAGGACTTGGAACAGGCTGCCCAGGGGTGTTGTGGAGTCACCATACCAGGAAGTGTTCCAAAGATGTCTACACATTGCACTTCATGGCATAGTTTAGTAGTCATGATAACGTTGGGTAGACTTCATGATCTTAAGAGTTCTTTTCCAACCTTTATGAGGATTTTCAACTAGAGCATGCATCCAAAGGCTGGCAAGAGTGGGGATGAGGAAACTAATACCTGGGGACAGAGCACAGTTTCATCTCCTCCTTCCCCTCCTGTCCATGACCCTGTCACAGAATGACAGAATCACAGAATTGTCTAGATTAGAAAAGACCTCTAAGATCATAGAGTCAAATCATTAACCCAACACTGAGAAGTCCTTGACTAAACCAAAGCATTACATCTACATGACACTTCAATACCTCCAGGGACTCCAACACTGCCCTGGGCAAGCCATTCCAAAGTCTGATAATCCTTTCAGTAAAGAAATTCTTCCCAATACCCAATCTAAACTTCCATTGATGCAACTTGAGGCCATTTCCTCTTGTGGTATCACTTGTTACTTGGGTGGACAGACTGATCCCCACCTCTCTACAACCTCTTTTCAGGTAGTTGTAGAGAGCCAGGTCTCCCCTAAGCCTTCTTTTCTCTAGGCTAAACAACACCAGTTACCATAGACATTCCTCATAAGATGTGCTCTAGACTCTTCATTAGCTTTGTTGCCCTTATTTGGACATGCTCTAGTACCTCAATGTCCTTCTTGTAGTGAGGGGCCCAAAACTGTACACAGTACTTGAGGTGTAGCCTCACCAGTGCTGAGTACAGGGATAAAATCATTTCCCTGGTCCTGCTGGCCACACTGTTCCTGATGCAGAACAGAATGTCATTTGCCTTCTTGGTCACCTGGACACACTGTTGGCTGTCAATCAGCTGTCAATTCACCTGGATGTCAGTCAACACCCCTAGATCCCTCTCTGCTAAGCATCTTTCCAGCCACTCCCCCCAAGCCTGTAGCACTGTTGGGGGTTGTTGTGGCCAGTCTAGGGTCCATGGCCAGCTCACATGGGCATAGGCAGATGAGACTGGTTACACATTGAGTCCTTCAGAACCTAGCAGGGCCCAACTCTTCTCCAGACACACAGGCCTGATGTAATTCACAAATTATACTGTTATCAGCCATAAACTGAAGTCCCCATGCCTTGTGAACCAAACAGACCCATGGGCCACTGCTGCTTCAGGAGAGCACCCATGGGTGCCATGTGGTATGTCATCCCCCTCCAAGCCTGAGGTAGCTTTTCTGGGCCTCTAAAACTGCTTCCCTGCCAGATCCCAGCTCTGCTCTGGATAGTCTCTGTGCAAGAGCAGTTACCTCTTCCATTCCCACTGGGCCATTTTGGCAACGGTGGGACATGTTTTTGTGCTCAGCAGCTGCTCTGATCTTTCCTGGGCCATTCTCAACCTTCTTTATTGGATGATATTCTCAGGCACTGATTAGATCAAAAAGCTTGGCATCTGACAGGTCTCAGCCAGGAGGAGCTGCTGAGGCAGAAGTGTGGCCTTCTGGAGCTCTAGTGACTGCCTCCTCCAGAGGAAAAGGTGAAATCCAGGCAGAGGGTCTTTCTGCCTGGAGGCTCAGTTATGGCCCTTTCATCCACTTCCTGTTCATGCATTTCTGATGTGCAATGATGAAGGTGTTGAGGCACTGGCCCCATCTAACCTGTTGCCATGGTCTGTGTAAGCCCAGCTCTGCAGGCCCTCAACTGCACAAAGCATCTGCTCCCTGCATTTCCCTGGAGTAAATCCCTACCTCCCGTCATCATCCCACCATTTAAAGAAGAAGGGTGCACATGGCGGCAGTGCACAGAGCATCCCCACAGCAACTTGGGCTCTCTGCAGTCCATTGACCCCTGCCTTCTCATGGATTATTTCAATTGTCCATCTTCCTTGAGTTTGTGCAAATGCCATGTGAAAATGACTTGTGGCATGGCTATTAAAAAAGAATACAAAACATCTTAATGACACTTGAAAATTTATTTTTATATATTGTCCTTCAGCACTGGTCAATGCTCTATATCCTGGCATCCTGCATGTATCTGTGGTCTTCTCCATGACTAAAAGGAAATCCTGAAGGCACTGCTGGGCTCAAAAAAACAATTTAGGTACACAGCATGCCATGGACCACATAAACTTCCACTCCTGCCTACAGTTTGGGGCAGAGACACTATTTTTGTCCAGCTCATTGAACACTGGACATGTTCTTGCTGTACCCAGAAACCAATTCTTCACCTCCCCCTCAATGAGAACTGCTGCCCAATCACTGTGGTCAGTTGTCAGCGCACAGGCATCTCCAGTTCCTCCTTACTGTGCACATGACCCCCACAGGTTGAGAACCAATTGTGAACCAGGGGCATGGTGGTACAGGACAGGTACAAACCCAACACACAACCACTGGGCCATGACCCTGCCCATACTCAGCTTTTTCCCTGGCTCCTCAAGTTCTCTGAGCTCTGTTGAATTCAGCACTGCTGTTTACATGCAGGACAGGGTCTTTCCAGTGCTGCAATTCCTGTCTGTTGGAGATCCATCACCCACTGTCCTCTCTATGTGGCTTCTTGTGATGAAAGAGTCTCTGTCCCTTCACAGTTGTTCTTTAAGTAGTGGACTACTGCAGTGAGGTCCCTGTAAACCTTCTGTTCTCCAGGGAGAAAATACTTTCCTTATAGGGTATGTTCTACAACCCTTTGGTCATCTTTGACATGTACCAGGGGTGGCAGTAGGCATCAGATCAGGACTGGCAGAGTCCAAGTCGGGGGACTCATATCCCCGTGGTGGCAACCCCCATCTCCAGTACATCAGCAATCCATTTTTTTTGGCTGCTTTAGCTTTGGATTCTAATCCATCTGAATATCCCAGAGGAAATACAGTTGTCCTGATCAGGTATCAAACAGATATGGAAGAGGAGGAGTAACCACATCATCCATCTCCTGGGCAGCTTACAAAAAATACATAGTTCATGCTCAACAATATGTATAGATAACTGCACAGTCAGTCAGACTACTCTTAGAAGCAAAATAAAGTACAGCATTAGCAATATTCTACCATATAGAGGATAGAGGATCAGACAGATGAGTAGATATTTTTGAGGAAATATCCTCTCATACAAGAAGATCCAGATGACTACTACAAGGATAGCCCTCATCACAAGCACATCTACTGGTTTGTCCAGACACTTTTCAGTGCTGCACCAACCACTGATAGCAGACTGTGTAATTGGATTTACCTGGAAAGGCTTTTAATCTATGCAGAGATTTGACATATGGTCTGGTAACAGATGCTTCTGAAGTAGGGATGAGCAGATTGTGTGGAATGTGGATTATTGCCTAACATTGAAAGAGAGTGATAATCAACAGCTCGATGTCCAGATGGAGGAAGGTGATGAGTGGTGTCCCTCAGGGGTCTGTGCTGGGACAAGTGTTGTTTAATATCTTCATTAATGAAATTGACAGTGGCATTGAGTGCACCCTCAGCAAGTTTGTGAATGATACCAAGCTGGGTGGTGCAGTTGATATGCCCGAGGGACAGGATGCCATCCAGAGGTACCTGGACAGGCTGGAGAGGTGGGCCCAGATGAACATTATGAGGTTCAACAAGGCCAAGTGCAGGGTCCTGCACCTGGGCCAAGGTAACCAGCATACTCAGTATAGGCTGGGAGAGGATATATTGGAGAGCAGTCCTGTGGAAAGGGACTTGGGGGTGCTGGTAGATGAAAAACTGGCTAGGAGCCACCGATGTACAATCGCAGCCAAGAAGGCAAATTACACCCTGGGCTGCCTCAAAAGAACTGTGGCCAGCAGATCAAGAAATATGATTCTGCCCTGGTGAGACCTCACCTGGAGTACTGTGTCCAGCTCTGCAGCCCCCAGCACAAGAAGGATGGAGACATATTGGAGCGTGTCCAGAGGAGGGTCACCAAAATGATCAGGGGAATGGAGCATCTCTCGTATGAAGACAGGCTGAGGGAGTTGGGGCTGTTCAGCCCGGAGAAGAGAAGGCTCCTGGGGGGACCTTATAGTGACCTTCCAGTACCTGAAGGGGGTCTACATGAAGGTGGGGGGAAGGTCTATTCCGAAGGGTTTGTAATGATAGGACAAGGAGCAATGGGTTTAAATTGGGAAAGGATAGTTTTAGACTGGATATTAGAAAAAAAAAATCTTTAATATGAGGGTGACAGACCACTGGAATGGGCTGCCCAGAGAGGTGGTGGCGGCCCCATCCCTGGAGTCATTCAAGGTCAGGCTTGATGGGGCTCTGAGCAACCTGCCCTAGGTAGAGATGTCCCTACTTGTGTAGGGCAGTTGGACCAGATGACCTCTAGAGGTTCCTTCCAGCCTAAAACATTCTATGATTCTATGATTCTAAGTTCCAGGCTGGGTGGAAACAGACTGGTGTGTACTCAGGGACCCAGAAGCCATCCAAGATAACAGGGAATTGGAAGTGGGATGTAATATTCTCATAGTGGCTCCCTGGGTCCCTCACCCTGCAGGAGGTGTCCTGATTGCAGCACATGAGGATTAGGCACTACAGGAGGCTTTGGACAATGGGAAAACACAGCACAGTTCACCTCCGAGGACACTCTGGCAGGAGGTGACAGGAGGCATTTTTCTATCTTGCTTGAAACACTCCCTCTGGTTCTTCCTGTTCTATCATTGAATTATTTTGGTCCCTCAGACAACAGCCTACTGAGCCTCTTTGTGGAGGACACATGGGGGTGATCCTGCAGATGGCCATATGCAAGAATCATCCTCTGAGCTCTCTGCAGACACAACATGTATCCAGCTTTCCAGCTGGAGACATAAAAGCACACAAGATGTAACAATGTCAGCTGAGCAGCTTAATGCAGATCCATCCATCTTCCACCCCCCTCAGGCACAGAACATCTATTTTCTTCAGGTGCCTCATTCTCTTTGCCTCCTTCTTGTTCTCCCTCTTCTGTCTGTCCTTCTGACACACCCCAATTTGATACAAAGAATAAGCTTTGCCTGTCACTCCAGGAGGTTTCAGTACTAACACATACACTTTTAACTCTTCAACAATAAAAACTCAGCTAAAACTTCTTTGCAGCCACCACAGTTACCTGATTTCAATGAACCTGCTTTGGCAGGGGAGTTGGACTAGATGATCATCAATAGGTCCCTTCCAGCTTAAGTGATTCTTTGATTCTGTGGTTGTTTTTGCCAGCTCTTTGCTCCACCAAGTGGACTTATATTATGACACTGTGCACAGAGAGACAGGTTCATTCCTAGAAATGAACAGCTGTTTTCTGACAGGAAACTGGGGCACAGTTGTTTCCCCCAGGAAAACAATAATTATTCTCCTGAGACACAGGAGAGATGAAAAACAATGGAACAGCTTGGGGCATGGGTGGGAATCTGGCTGAAGATAATATCTTCTCCAACCTTGAGCTGTTGGCTGAAGCCCAGGTGCATTGCTAGGGAGGGATTTTCCTTTCTCAGGCTATTCTGGCTGGGTGATAAAGCCAGAAGAGCAGTCACACTCACAACAAGAGCTCCCTTCTACAACAGTGTGCTTCAGAGGAGGCTGAGGAAAGAATAAAAGCAGGGCTAACCAGTCAGATACATCTTTTTTAATACTTATTCCCATGTCACAGTTAGTTTCAGCTTAGAAGGTGTGATGGAGCCTGGTGTGGTCCACGTGGCATCCCTCAGAAGCTCTCCTCCAAGCCCAGGCACTCCTTGAACCTGGCTGTATTATTGGTCTATTTTGTTCTTTTCCCAAGACCCTAAATCTGAACCAAGACAGAAAAATCACACCGGTGACATGTGTCACACCAATGATGCTTGTCTCCACTACACAACTGGGGAGGCAGAGTGAGACCCAACTTCACCACACCCCAGCAGGCCATTGATGGACAAGCTGAGGTCATACCTTCACTCAGACAATGCTAGGGAGGGAACCACTTCACAGGGAGTGTACTCACACACTCTCTTTATGTGTGATGCTACATGCTGTGGACACAAATATGGGGTCAGTGGAGAGACTGTAAGTGTGGCACCTCACACATGGCAAAGCACTTGGAAGTTCTCCACAGACAGCACAAGCAAATTCCCTGAATCTACCCAAGGTTTGGATTTATCCATCCACAACAGCATCTGAGAGGCCTGGGTCAGCAACTCTTCTCGTTCTAGTCCTTGCCAACCCTGAAAGACACATCTCACCAAAGAATGAAAGTCCCACCAAGACTTCTAGAAAAAACAGGACTACAACACACTTTCCCTTTCACAGGTTGACCACAGAGTCCAAGAAAGATTGAGTTAGTGCTTGCAGGTTCCTGGATTCTCCTCCCTCTACTGACTCAAAGCATCCTTCAAAACACACTATGGAGAGTGGAGAAAATCTCTTCAGCTGCTGCTTCAGTGAGATCTCCTGTATCTCCATACTGCTGACCCAGGGGAGCCTCTCTAGAGAGATGACAGATGGGTGCTTATCCCAGGGAAAGGAATTAAGTTGCAGTCTTTGATATGCTGTTGGTTGCCTTACGCCAGGACTGGGGTTTTCATCGTTTGGAGATTCTTGACAGCAGCTGGGATTTTCACAGCCCTCTCAGTCAAAAGGTGTTTGAGCATCGTCTCAAGCAGACATACCTGCTTTATAACTGCTGCTTCCAAACTGCAGGCCACATTGTGAAAGAGGCCTTGGGCATGTGAAAATTTATGTAGTGGATTAAGGAAGAGATCATGTAGTTCACTGTCAGGTGACAGAAGGCTGCTGGGAGCCTTCCAGCATCTGATGTGTCATGGTGATCTCAATGAGCCCAATCATTCTAAGGTTCTATGGAACCATAGAATTACAGAATGGTTTTGATTGGAAGAGGCCTTTCGAGGTGATCTAGTCCAACCCCCTTGCAGGGAGCAGGGACATCTGCAACTAGATGAAACTGGAATAGGCTGCCCAGGGAGGTGGTTGAGTCACCATCCCTGGATGTGTTTAAGAGATGTTTAGATGTGGTGTTGAGGAACATGGTTTAGGCACAAACTTTGTAGAGGAGAGTTAATGGTTGGACTTGATGATCCCAAGGTCCTTTTCCAACCTGAATGATTCTATGATTCTAGATCATGTTGCTCAGAGCCCTGGCCAACCTCACCTGGAGTGGTTCCAGGGATGGACCGTCAACCACCTCTCTGGGCAATCAGTCCTGTTCCAAACATTCCCCATGATTATTTTCTCTGGCTGGACATGAGGTCTGCATTCTTGGAATGGAGAAGGCCCACTTCAAGGACATCCATATCCACCTTTCTATAGGCACTGTCTGGATAGAGGTAGGGCTAGGCACAAAGGTTCCCCCAGGACTGCCTGGATCCAAGACACTCTTCACAAAGACCACTTTCTAGCTTTCAAGCTCAGATCTTCAGCATCACAACTCTGCTTAACAAATTTCACTTTGGAGGTATGAACTTAATGTCCTTTGAGTCCAAACAAGTGTCTTGTTCAAGCATTCATTCAGTCTCCAGGACCTTATATCAATATACATGGTTCTGTGTTTGGGGTTGAGGAAGATATGTATAAAAGTCTCTTGGTTTTCAAAACTAGTCACTGTGAGGGATGCTTGAAGGCACTGATAACTTCTAGTTCCCTTACTCCTGATGATGTTGAATTTGAACCAGCTTCTTGAGATTAAGTCCTAGCAAAACCAGCAATGCCTTGGAAGGAGATTATAAAATTAGAGGATTGTGTATCTGAGCTTGTTTACAGAGCAGGCAAACAAGAAACCACTTTTCCCCCCTTTTTAAGGAAAAAAACTAACAGCAACATGTCAGATGCATCTTCTTGTTCTAACACTGCTCAGGGTTTCCATGCTCATGTTAATCATAGGATCATAGAATTGTCAGGGTTGAAAGGGACCTTAAAGATCATCCAGTTCTAACCCCCCTGCCAATGTCAGGGACACCTCCCACTAGAGCACATTGCTCAGAGCCCCATCCAGCCTGGTCTTAAATACTTCCAAGGAGGGGGCTTCCACCGCCTCTCTGGGCAACCTGTTCCAGTATCTCAGCACCCTCATGGTGAAGAAATTATTCCTAATGTCTAACCTGAATCGACCTTTCTCTAGTTTTAATCCATTCCCTCTTGTCCTATTACTGCCTGACAGCCTAAAAAGTCCCTTCCCAGCTTTCTTGTAGGCCTCCCTAAAATACTGGAAGGCCACAAGAAGGTCTCCCAGGAGCCTTCTCTTCTCCAGACTCTCTTGAGTCTCCCAACTCTCTCTCCCAACTCTCTTGAGTCTGTCAAAAAAAAAAAATCAAACCAACAAAGAGAAGTCCGTACCCACTGTGAGTCAGCAATGCCGGGTTTCTGCAGCAGGACCGAGAGCTGCCCAGGGGCAGGGCAGTAGGGTCTCTGCTGCCCGCCTCCCTCCGCAGAGCAGAAAGTCGCTGCTCCTGGCCGGGACCCAGCGGGGCCGGCGGCTGCACCGACA
>JANHFX010145956.1:0-14017 GCA_027560015.1 Chloroceryle amazona
AAGACTATACTAACTCTTAAGTTACTGCTTTTCTGTTTGGATTTTTTTTTTATATTTAAGAATATGAATTTCTTAAAATAATTAATTCTGAATAAAAAAAGGATCAAAGGAAATAAAGAAAGACCACATCAGTTTTGGTTTTATCAGTCTAGATTTAGCAAGTAACTTGCTATAAAATGGGTGAAAACTTACAATTAAAGTTTGCAAAATTATTTTAAAAAACTGCATAGATTTTTCATATAGTCAAGACTCTAAAACAATGCTGTAAAACTGCTACAGTGCAAACAGACACTGTAGCTTAACATTTCCAATTTTAAGGTAGAACAGTATGTCTTCTCTAAGTTGAATTTGAAAATAATGTGTGCTTCTTTTACACTGTATGAAGAAGAGCATGGTAACTGAATGACAGTCACTATGTATTGCATGTCCAGTATATTTTTGCTGGATGTCATATTCTTTCGTACAGTAATGTTTCTGGGGGATTCTACTTGGGCCATATAAGTCCTTATGCACCCAAGCTCAGCTGCAAAAAAGGGTCTGTGGCTTTTGTTGGTAATTATAACAAACAGTATATTAAGCATTAATGGCTAGTTTGATTTTCAAGGTAAATCACAGGTCTTGCTTCAAACTTTACCAAAAATTTCCATTTAAATCTGATAACGTCACTGCTAGTTTATTTTTTTTCTAGCTCTACAGCAATATTTAAGCTACATTTTTCATAATAGTCAGCTTGTGTATAGCCACAGTATAACTTTGGCAGGTTATATCAAAACCATTGCGTTTTGAGCTAGTGTATTTTTACTAAAATGATTTTGTATCATCTAAAGTTCTGTCTGTATTCTAGTCTTTGTCTGAGCCTCAGCTTAACTGCTGCTGCTAGGGCACATTTCCACCTTCAGTGGGATATTGTCCTATTTGTTCCATGACAGTAAAATTCAACCTTTTGCAGATGTGAATGAATCGCTGAGAGGGAGAATAGTAGACAAGTAGGGACTCATTGGGAGGGAAAGAGAAGACAACAGTAATAATAGATTCATTGAAAAAATGAAGAGTAACAATTGATGGTTTACGTTTGCTGCTGGGGTCTAAAGAAAAGGCTTGGAACAATACTAAGAAATTTTGGTTTTCTGTTCCACTTGTGTTACATTAATATATAATTCAAGCTAGCAAGTCACTGAGTTAACAGATCATAAATACTTTCTGGGTTTATTGTTTTCTCATTTTGTTTGGAGTTTTGTTTGTGGATCATTTAGGGGGTGTTGGGGGTTTTTTTTGTTTGTTTTGGAGATATTTTAAGGTTTTTAATTGTTATGCATTAGACATGTAATATTAAGACATATAAGATGTATAAGTGAATGTGAAACAAGTCCTCAGCTCTACTCTTTATTTTGGTTTTTTCCTCTGTGCCTTTTTTTTTCTGGTTGTTTTTTTGCTTGTTTGTTTGTATGTTTTTTGTAGATCTCTCCTCCATCCAGGTTCTAGGGTGTAGTTTTTTAAAGGTTTTATTTTTCTGGGGGTTTTTTTGGCTTATTTCTTGGATGGCATTCCTTAAACTCATTGTGGGAGAGCTTGGTCGTACTTGCATAAAAATGTAATAGATAAATTACCTTGGAGAAAGCTGTATTTGTACATGGTGTTGAAATGTAAACTGGAATGGAATGGTGATCTTAATCCTTAGGAACATTCTTTACCTCAGAATTTTGCCCTCTGCAAGACCATTTTGGTCTTGAAGGTTATCTTTATACAACTTTCCACCTCCAGTCTTTCTTTGAGGCACTGGAGTGGGAGAACCAGCCATTCAGTATGTGAGGGAGGCGATGACAATTCCTTCCATTAATGTAAAGTGATGAGAGGTAAAGGATCCAATATGCCTCCATGCTTATGATTAAATCTAAAAAAGTCTCTCTTCTTGAGTGTTTTTGCATAAGTACCCAAGTGGGATGACATGTGGGTAAGAACTTCATCTTTATATTTATCAGCAGTGTGCTCTTGTGGCAAAGGCAGTCAATGGCATAGTAGACTGTTGCAGAAGTGTAGCAAGTCAAAGGAAGTGATCATTCTTTCTATTCATCCCTTGTGAGACCACATCTGGAGCTCTGTGTGCACTCTTCGTTTCCCCAGTGCAAGAAAAACAATGATCTATTGGCATGAGTCTAGCAGAGGTGAACTGAGAGAACTGGGTTTGTCTAGCCTTAAGGAGAGAAGCTAAGATGAGATTTAGTGCTGTCTTCAGCTACTTAATAGAAGGGTATAGAGCAGATGGAGCCAACATAGAGAGTAAAAAAAAAAATAATAATCACCTTGTGATAACACTGCTACAGGTTGCACAGAGAGATTGTGGAAAGCATCCACAGAGATGCTCAGAGCTAGGCTGCACAAGGCCCTGAGCTGCCTGATCAACTTCAACCTGCTTTCAGCAATACTTTAACTAGATGAACTCCAGAGGTTCGTTCCAACCTACCTTATTCTGTGGTATTAGTAGCAACAGTCTACATGTAATCTGTAGGACAATATGTTTTAAATGCTATTTAATACAATGTTTTTATTTTTAAAATTAATTAAAACGATTTTGATACAATGTTTTAATTTAAACCTGGTTTTGATATCTTTCAATTACATTAACGTAAGGAGATGGCACGTGGAGTATTTTTTAAAAGGACTATTTGCTTGTCTAAACAGTTCATTTAAAAAATATATATATACTGATTTCTTACAGTAATAGTGTCTGCCTTACCATAGTAAAAGGCAATCAAGCTTGAAAAATTGATACTTCTCTAGGCTATTCTGTGTTTATTAATTGGTACTATCACGAGCATTTGTGGTATGCGCAAGAGAATCCACCAGCTTGCAAGGCACACTTTTCTCTAACTATAGCATTCTTTCCATAAGGCTGCTATATATTATGTATAGACACAGACATCTCAACTGATTTTTATGTTTGTGTGCATCTCTGCAGTGGTTTGATAATGGGGGGGTGGGGGTGAGGGGTGGGTGCTGAATGCTATGTAATGATTCCTGACAGCTAACAAATGCAATTTAAGCTAAATTCTATTGGATTCAAGTATTAGTATTCATGGTCTTGTATACTGCGTGGCATCAATCTCTGTAGTGTTGTAATTCAACCTTATTAATGAAGTATATTGACACCTTGTTACTGTTGAGGTGGCCATGTGATCTACTGAATTAATGTTGGCTGCTTTACATGAGGACAGATTCTACTACTGTTCACTATACTTTCATATCACAGAGATAGAAAAGAAATAAAAAATATATATAAGAAAATGTGAAGCTTGAATATTTTTCGATATAGTAGCGACTATAGTTCAATTTAGGGGATTCATGTGGAAGAGTACTTGATGCTCTCAGAATCTAATTTACTCATAGAGGTCTAATAAAAATATCAGTGTAATAAATATAAACAGCTCTTAGTTGCTATACTCTCTAAACTTTTGGTATAGAAAAGTATAAAAAGCATGTTCATTATTTGTTAATTTGTTACTGCTCACACCATAGTTACCTTTTACTGCCCATTTCTTCTGTTGCTCTTCACATCCCATGCATTTTCATTTTCTTTTTTCTCTGTGTGGCTTGCATATCTTGCTTTTACTTAGCTGGTCTAACACCAAATATCTACAAGTGCAAACACTATTTCTCAGGAACAGAATGGTGATCAGTTCCCTACTGCTTATTAAAAGCCAATATACATTATCTGTCTGCCTTTTCTTAATGTCAGATTGCTCACTTGTAACATGCTGAGTGATTTTTAAAGCAGTTTGTGCTTACAGTGCATGTCTCTTTGAATTTCCTTTTCAATATTTAATTGTTATCTGTAATTAATTTCAATAGCTATGTTCCCACCAAAAAAAGAACAAACAAAAAAAACCCCAAACAAAAAAAAAATCAAACAGAAAAAAACCAAAACAACAAAAAAACCCCACAACAATTACTTCCATATCCTTCTAATAAAGTAGACTTTATTTATTAGGTTTTTATATGTATATCTACAGGTTTGTATGCATGCAAGCCACTATATACATGAATAGATGAGCTGATAAGGAAAGATTCAAGTTTCTTTAGAACCTGAACTGGTTCTGCTGAAAACAGGCTGTGAAGATAGTTTCTGCAGTCTTTGTCACTGCCTGTGACAAAGAGCAAACTTGTAGCCAAGATACAAGTATTTTGATAATAGTCCTTGGACTCCTTCTAGCACTGAGAGGGCCAAGAGAATTGCATCAAAACCGTCAGTGCTATGGATTATGCATTAGGAGAAGGATTCCAAAATTATTTCATTGGGGGGTGTGTGTGAAAATTAGCATCAGTTTGTTTTTTTTATAGAGGGCCCACAGATCTTTTTTTTCCCTGACATATTTTCAGACTGTGAGTAATTTTCTTACAGTTGAGGCCTTACTCTTGTTCTGCTTATTTCCTTAAGTATGATAATAAATAAACCACGTTGGTTGTCTGGTGGTTTTGATCTTTTTTATTTTAGACTTGCATTTTTTTAAATCACTTTGTTGCTGAAGTCCTTTTCAAAGGCTTGGTTTAATTCTGAGTAAAGATGCACGACAGATTGTCAACCTTTTTGTATTGGAAGTCTGTGGTGAATCACAAGTTGTTTTTTTTGTAAAAGCATCTGTGCATAAGATGCTCCCTGTCTGCTTTATTTTTCAAGGGTTTAAACAAAAAAAAAAAAAAAATGCAGTGACAGTGTTGAGCTCAAGTCTATGAGTAAAAAATACTACAAATCTCTAAGTCATCAAATTTTATGATACTATACCACATGTAGATTAGATTTGAATCTTTGCCTTTGAGTTGAAAACACTAGATCACCTGGAATTTCTGGTAGTTGTCAGTTCTGTGTTGTACCATATTTCACAGATCAAGGGAAGTTACTTCCTTCTATGTGGCATTATCAGGTCCTGATAATACCTGAGCTATTTGTGTCCAGTTTGGGGGCTTCACAATTTAAGGGATTCTAAAGAACTGAATAATTACCAGCAAAGGACTGTCAAGATCATCAGGACCCTACAGCACATGATGGGAAGAAAGAAGGTTGGATTTGTTTAGTCTGGTGAAGAGGAGACTGTGATGTAACAGTAGTCTGCAGCTACTTGAAGAATTACAAAAACAGCAGAACCAAACTGTCTTCAACTGTGACAGATATTACAACAAAGAGTAAAGTCCAGAAAATGGTGCTTTGAAGGTGAAGATTGAACATTAGTAGAATTTTTGATTTTAGGGAAAACATTTTGAGAGAGTGCTTGTGGTTCATCATAAATCCAAAACCCAAAAGGTAAACTGAAGTTGATACTATTTATTCCAAGCAGATGTGACGTTCTGTGGTATGCTGAACACCTTACAAAAGTCTGGGAAATAACTGTCCTACGTTTGTTTTGTGGTGTTGTGGGTTTTTTTGTTTGTTTGTTTTTCCTGTGGTAAGCATGTCACTGAAATGTCCATCCCAGTCAGCTACAGCTGCATCCTCAGTCAGTTGCTCTGAATCTAATACTGCTTTCCAAGCTGTATCTCCCAAACTGTAATGAGAAAAATTGTAGTTAAGCAGGGTTCTAAAAAGCCTTCCATACTAATCCACTTTCTATCCGGAAAAACAAGGAAAACAAAATATCACAGACAAACTTTGCAATTATTCAAAAATAGAATTCAAAATCTCGTGCTATTTCAATCTTGTCTGTTCTTTACTAAATATTTAGTTGCATGCATATGGTAGTTTAAGAGTATAAAGACTTAGTCCTTACGTTTGGTAGTTAAATAAGTGAACTGTTTGAGTAAAGCAAGTTTGTTTGAAAAATCTGGGTTGGAAGGGAAGGCAAGGATATTCCTGCTTTGGTGTTCCTCAAGTAGTACGCAATGTCTGGAGCGTATACCACTATGATAAGCGAAATGACAAAGGTGTTATTCTTCACCCTCTTTGCAAGGCAAAGCTATAGTTAAATTTATGCAAAGAAATCTGGAAATATGCTCTTAAAAAGATTTATTTTGAGAACACTCTTGAGCCTTTATTCTTAAACATTATTGTCTCTAATCTTTTTGCAGAATGCATATGTCCAACTTCTATTCTGAAAAATGAATATACTTTCCAAAACGACTTCTCTTTGTCCACAGTCTGTACTCATCTAACAAATCCCAGATCTTGCCAATAGTCCAGAAATAGGCTTCTAACTGTGTTTGCTGTAATTCAGGCGGGTTACAAACAGGGAAGATAATAAGCATCAGCTGTATTTTCAAATATTTTCTCTTTGGATGTGAACATGTATTTTGTTCTGGTTTGCACAATCAAGAAGACTCAAGATTAATTTCAGCTGAGCTACAATTTCTGTTAATTCTTTGATCCAAAGAGAACCTTCTTTGACTTTTAAATGTGGAGGTTTGTTGTGAATCTAAAAATATATGTCACTGTGATACGATAAATAATGATCCTTGAGTGGTATCTCACTTCTAGAACAGCTGTTAGAATGTTAGAATGACAAACCTATATCCTGCCATAAGCATGAAGGTGCTGGCAAAAATGCAGTCACAGAATCGTAGAATTGTTTGGGTTGAAGGGGACCTTAAAGATTATCTGGTTCCTTCTAACCTAAATCTATCTTCTTTCAGTCTTTGGATTGTGTAATTTTTGCTTGGGATAGTTCACATTCTGTGAAAATCTTGTCTAAAATCTCTTTTCCAAAACAGAGATTTCATAGTTTGTGATGTATGTAGTATATCAATGTCTGTGTATTCATAATAATAGCCATATATGTATAGAGTAAAAACCTGCTAAATCAGATACTCAATATTTCATAGTTTAAGACTTTGTAGTTGATTTGTAGTTGACTACCACGTCAAATAATATTGTGTCAGTCATCTTCCATTATATTGTTTTAATAGAATGAAAGAAGTTCAGTACTAGCAGTATGTGATTGTCTGTACAGTTAAATTTAAGATAAAAATCCACTTAAAAAATAATTGAACATACATTATATAAATTCAATTTTATCTTTAATTTTAATACTGCATTCATGTATGTCTTAAAATTATTACATCTATAACCTGTAACTTTAAGAATTTGACTGAGACTGCTGTCATTCTCGCATCTGTAGAGTAGTGGAATGGAAGATATAAGGCTTTAAAACACTTCGATTGCTTAATTACCTAGAGATTAGGAGAATGAGAATATCGTATCTAACTAAGCACTTCCATTTTTTTTACTGCTGTAGCCTAGTGATTTTTGGTTTTTTAAGTACCAAAGGCTTTAGCAGAGAGACCTATTTTTAACAGCTCTGTGTGTTTCAGTCAGTGCTCTGAACCAGTGCTCACTGACATGGCACTTTTCAGCTCCAAGTCATTGATTTTAATGAAGAACCTTATCAGGGACACCTGGATTGTCTGCTCATGCTGAATGTGTTGTATGTACTTAATTTCCTAACATGAATCCAACCAACAAATATAGACACTGACGGCAAGTAAATTAGAATGTAAATAAAAATACTGTGATCTGTAGTTGGTTTACTTAAAATTTATGTCAGATTTTTCTTGGAGGTTGGTTTATAGGATCACTTCATATATGAATAAGACTTATGGTGTGTTTCTTTGTCAGAGGAGGGGATTGTTCTATGTACTTTGGGGTTTTTTGAAGTTGCTGTAGAAGAAGCTGAATTGCAAATGAGTCTGGTGCTAAAAAGTAACATTTTAGTTTTTCAGAATGTATTAGCATCTGTTAAGACACTTAAACAAGGATTTATTTTTAATACTTCACAGAACTGAGAAATTACTTTAAAGATACATTCTAGGTTCCACAGTCAGCAATATAAAAACCAAGCTTCTTGATTTCCTCTGGTTTCCCAGAAGACTAAATAAATAATGTCAAGTTAAAAATAGATATTGTTTTAGCTACTGTCTCAGAAGCAGTTATTGTTCATTTCTTAATATCTGTCACTTTTAACATTGCCTGTGATATAGTGGCAATTCACAGTTGCAGGTCCTGGTGAAAGTACTGTCTGCATTGCACATCAATGTTTTAGGTCTGTATAGGTTATCATTGCTGTATTCTCTTCTGTCCACATAGTTCTGTTTGAAAATCTGTGCCAAACTGGAGCCTGTGTTTCCAGCATAAGGCTGGACAAGTGGAGTTGACATGTTTGGAAATCTCTGATCTTTATTTTTCTTGTGGTGCAGTGGTAGGACACCTTTAAAAAATTTATCTCTTTGAGGGGAAAACCAGTAAAGAAACCAGTATGTCCTGGAAACATAGATTTCTAACATCTAGAATTATTAGATGCCACTTACCATCTGTGCAGTGTGTGGGTGAGTCTCACTGCTTTGCATCTCCTCCCTATTCCCCCTCACAAAGACTAGCTGAGATGATTTAATATGCTCCCAGCTGCTGAAGGGGGAAGGAAAACCCCAGGGTTCCCTTATTGTGAACCCAGGTTCCTTACTGTTCAGTCCTGTTGCTTCATTTGTATTGGCTTTGGTACTTTTTTTTTTTTTTTTACTTTTGGACTGATTTATTTTAACCCAACTTGGGGAAAAAAGTAACCAGAGGACTTGCACCCTAAGTCTCCTAGTCTTGCTTGTTGATTAGCTTGCTTCCCTTTCTTAAATGCACATTATCTAGAAACCTGTTAGTCCAGTTCAACAGGGAAAGGAAAATACTAGAGAGAATCCAATGGAGAGCTACAAAGATGATTAAGGGGCAAGAACATCTCTCTTATGAGGAAAGGCTGAGAAGCCTGAGGCTGTTTAGTCTGGAGAAGACCAAGAGGGGATCTTATTAATCTTTGCAAATAATCTGAAGGGTGGGTTCAAGTAGAAGGAGCCAGCGTCTTTTCAGTGTTACCGTGTGATAGGACGAGGAGCAATGGTCACAAACTGGAATGCAGGAAGTTCCACCTCAACATGGGAAAAACTTCTTTACTGTGAGGGTGGCTGTGCACTAGAGCAGGTTGTCCAGAGGTGGTGGAGTCTCCTTCTCTAGAGACTTTCAAAACCCACTTGGTTATGTTCCTGTGTGGCTTGCCATGGGTGATCCTGCTACGGCAGGGAGATTGGACTCTGTGATCTCCAGAGGTCCTTTCTAGCGCCTAACATTCCATGATTCTATGATTAAATAAAAACTACTTGTTAAGGGGAAAGTATAAGCAAGCATAGTTTGTATTTATTCAACTGGGAATTTTGATACTGTCTTTAGAGGAAAATATTTCTGTATGTTGTGTGTTAGTATAAAATGTGAGATAATAAATCAGTGTGGGATGTTTAGAAAACAGAAGAGATGTTCACTTCTAAGGGCTACCAGTGACTGTTTAACACATGAATTCAAGCTGGGGTTGGAGTAGGACCTGTAGGAGCATGGCTTGTAAATAGCTGTGGTCGCTACCTCAGTTCCTTCCCAAATAGCTCATAGGCATTATCTGTATTTTCCTCTTGCCTTAAATAACAAGCTAGCTGGAGAAAGTGCACGCACAAGGTAACATAACAAGGGAGAGAGAGGAAAAAGCCTCAAATCATATCAAAGCTGCTATCCTTATCTATGTTCCTGTCCATCTGATAGGATGTCAGCAAGTAAATATCAATTAAGCATTTGAGGATATGTGTTCCATTCTAGAAACTGTACTGCCTGGCTTTTTCCTCCCCAGTTTTCTGGTTTTGATTATGTCCTGTTTTGTTTGTGAGTGTGGAGCTGTCTGTATAATTAGCTCTTCTTAAGGGCCTGGCCTGGTCTACTGAAGGTGCGTTTTCAGTTGGAATTTGCTGCTTTTGTGACCCCATCACATGACCAAGTTAAGAGTTTACTAATTTGGAGGAAATTTCAATAAATTCATTTAATTGTCAGTTAAAAAACTTTCAGTTACTGATGCTGGCACTGAAACAAACACAGACAAGCATAGGCAAAGCAACCCTTGCCTCTCCCTTCCCTGATGGCTATTCTCCTGACCACTGGCAGCCCTGAGTCCCATTGGAGAGGCAGTACCCAGGCAGGAGATGGGATCAGCACATGCTGGTTCCTGCAGTGGCAGCAGCCTCTCTGGAACTGTACCTCTCAGGCTGATGCTCTGCTCCAGCCCCTGCTCTCTCCTCCTGCTCCAGCCTCCTCCTTTTTCTTTCTGGCTTCTCACTCCTCTCACTCCACCCTTGTTCATCCTTTCATTTTCTCTTGGGGTGTTTCTGGTGTTTATTGCCCTCTCTTAAATCTTTTCACAGGGGTTCTGTGAAGTCCTCTGGTTCAGAGGCACCACGTGTGTGGATGACAAGGCTTGATTGCGTCCTCTGGTGGGTCCATTGTGGACTCAACTGTGTTCATCATAGGGCAGTCCCCCCTGAGGGCACTTCTGCAGAGCCCCTTGTTACATTAGGCATCTTATGTTATTACTTGTTTGTGTAAATGGTGATCTTGGTAGCTGTCAATTCTCTGCAGTATTACAGGGAGGACAAGGAGTAGTTTTGTGTAGAGTAACTTACATTGTTCCTCCTTTATTGAGAGGTAAATTGTCATTTGGTTTTGGAGGCTAACCCAGAAGAGTGTTCTAAGGTTAGGTGGTTTGCTTTGGTTGCTACAGCAATGGAGTTTATTGTATCCATCTGAACTGTTTCCAAAAAGTATGACATGTTTCATGTATCAGACTTCAAGCAAGAGCTTGTAAAAACAAGCAAGCTCTATTCTAGACCTTTCTTAAGCCTCCTGTCCGGGCAGGTCCCTGCTAGATCTAGTTGCAACTCTGTGGGTCCTTAGATCTTGAAAAATCTTAGGAAGCAAAAATTTTTCCCTTTTGTCTGCTACGATGCTGATACTTTATTTCTCCAGTCCATTCTTCAACTGATTTTAACCACTTGAAAGAGTGGACAGAGTCCAATTCAAAGATAAGTTGTTACTGAAGGTCTTGTAACACACAGTATTAGGTGATTATGCTGAAAGTGTGCTCTAGCAGCGAGGGAAACGCCTATGCAAAAAGTGGAAGAAAATTGTTAAACTTTTAAAATTAGACAATGAAAACTGTAGTAATTTTTTGTAAGACTTTTTTTTTTTGTAATTATATTACGTGTAAATAATAGATTTGTATGTTAAAATCCTTTTCCAAACTTGAGATGATGAGTCAGATTTCATTGCTATCAGAAGGCAATTGAGTTTATTTATCATGAGAATTTTATCAGTGCTTTGGGAACTTGAAGATAAATTTGCAGTTAAGACAGCAAAACAATCTGTAGGGGAAATGGCTGGTGGATTTGTCCAGTATTTACATTTATACATAAATACAGTAAGTTAAAAATCAGTCAATGTTTTCATTAAAATCTATGGGCCATTGTAGCTATCCTAAAGTTTAATTTGGCATATAACTTCTTAGACACTTGGTACGTGCTTTTTTATAAAAGCTTTTAAAAATGCTTATGGCAGATATGTCATTTTCTGTTTTCACTGTTCTTTGATGCCAGTATTCATTACTGGCAACACATGGCACCTTTGTGTGTTTTAATTCTTCTTAAGTTGGCACAAGCATCACTTGAATAATATAGCTTGTGGTAACAAAAGGTTTAAATGAAATCCAGTTTCATAATTTTCTGTGGCATTTGGAAAACAAAAGATGAAACATTATTTGATTTAATAAAACATACCTCAGGAATGATGAAGAGTTCAAAGCATTAGGCTCATGTTCAGTGGTGAAGGTTCAAAGGTTTTAAAAAACTGTATTGATGTCTTTAATTTTGGGGGTTTGGTTTGTTGGCTTTTTTTTTTCTGAAGAATGTTATGACGCAGTTTATTCTGTGTTAAAATCCTACTTACCTAGAAATTACAAATAGGCTTTCCAAACTGACTGTAAAAACATAGGCTGTGTATAAACTGTATTAATTTCTCTGAGCTCTAAGGCCATTTTATTTCCCTAATTAGTTGTTTGTGAATGAACATTTATGCAGTAGGGTAATTTAAGCAGTCAAATTTTACTTCTTTACAGTAAATCCGACTGAGGGTACTGTAGCTAATAAGAAAAGAGTGCAATAGTACAGGTGCAGTGGGATGTGTTAGAAAGCATGTGGATATGCAAACATGTGAAGTATGTTTTTATCTCTTGAGGTTTGTGAGCTGTAGCTTAGCACCAGTCCAGAACTGACTGTTTGGAGAGTATCAGCCCCATTTTCTTGGCACTCCATTTCTGGGATTCTTTATTAGCATATTCACAGCTTGTGTTTAGCTGGGCTAATACATCCTCAAAATAAGGGTCACTGTGACTTTCAAGTAACCTTACATAGAACTAGCTGGAGTCCATCATGACTTATTAATTCAGTTATTGACTGGGAGAGACTATGCAGTACTGTCATGACCTCAAGCAGCATAGCCATTTTGTATATACTGCATTTACACTAATAATTTCTGCTAGACCTGAGATGGATCTCTGATATTGTTGCAGATGCATATCCAAGCTGCGTAACTCATCCCCTTTTCACAGTGGTGAGTACGCTTCTCCCTGCCTCAGTTTCTTGTCCAGAGAATTGCAGATCTCTGGAAAAATGAGAATATGGTTGTGCAGCATGGGACACACTGAGCAGTTTGTTTTACCAGAAGAGGTCTGTGGGAAGGGAAGTCAGGCTTAGAACTTGTATTTGCTTCCTTCTTCAAGTAAGGTATTAGGAGTACATCAGCAATTAACTGTGCTTCAGATTGTTTTCAGGATCTGGACAATGCTGCATTCAGCCTGAGAGTTATGTGATGCCATGTTAAGACATGGTTTTGATTCTGTTGCACAGACAGGAAAGATCATCTAAAGAATCTGTTGAATTGGTCAGGCTCTCTTATTTCAACTGACGTATGTGTGTGTTATGTTTTATGTGTCCAAGTACCCCATCATGCCAATGAAAGTCTTTATCCTTGCGGTATTAAATCTAGACAGATATTTAGCTTGTTGTTGTTAATCTTGTGAGGAAAGGAAATTTGGTTCTTTTTTTTAACAAAAAAAAACAAAACCAAACACAACCCGTTAAGGGTTTCTGCCAGTGCTCTTATAAGACTGCTTTGCAGAGAGTCTATGGATTATATTCAGTTATTCTACTTCTGAGAAGATCTAAAATATGATAGTGGACATATGCTTTGACCATTAATGTATCTGCAAGCTTACTGTTGCTCTTGCACTATGTAACAAGAAAAATGGGCAGAGTTTATAAGGTTCTGTTCCTGTTATAACTGATCCTCATTTAGATACTAAATGAATAAAATGCTAAGCATACAGGAATGGGATCATACAGGTTAGTTGTTGGAAGAAATTTGAGTCAAGTCTTTTAACAGCTGAAGAAGGTTCACTCAGTTATGAGAGTGTTCTATATGCAAGTCCTATAAGTGTAACTACTTAAATATACTTTGCTCTGTCAAGCAGGAGGAACAATCCATTATCTCCAGTTGGTTACAGCAAGGCTTTATAAATCAATGTCAGTCCCTTCGTCCTGGTCTGAGTGAGAACAGAACTAATTCTGTTCAGTCATTTTACTGTTCAGTTCTTTTAACTAACTGCACTGTCTGAAATTAGCAGTGTGTTTTCACAGTGTCTGCTGCTGGCAGTGATAACACCCCATGTTTAGAGTTACGACCAAGGGTTGGTCTGCAGACCAAGGCCACTGCTGGGTGCCATGTACCATGCTGGGCGGTGCAGAAAGTACAAGGCTGCACCTGCAGGGAGGAATGGACAGGACAGGTGACCCCAGACTGACCAGCGAGGGATTCCATCCCATATACGTCATGTTTGGTATAAAGCTGATCACAAGGGTCTTGCCCTGTCTTTGCCCTCTTGGCCCACTTTGCTCAGCTTGGCTCAGGTCCTGTTCTGGTTTCTTTCTCAGAGCATCTGAGGAGGACTTGGTCCATTCTGCCTTTGATCCCAATCGGTTTATTCCTGAATCTGGTACCAGAATCCAGCTCCTGAACACAGCTCCCGTCTGCTGTGGAGCCCAGTCTGGGACTCTCCCAGTGCCTGCTCCACAGCATCAGTGGTGATGGTGATGTAATTGCCATCGGGGGGTTGGGTTCAATACTGGGTTA